>JAANSP010000414.1:0-22231 GCA_036850745.1 Homidia socia | reverse complement strand
AAGAAAACACTCTTCTTGTTCTAGGTACTTTAGCAATAACAACTGAAAAGGAGTATTGTCGTTACATTATAATTTAATGCGCAGCGAATTTCGCAAAGATTATGGATATTTTGGGAGCCATTGAAGAGTGACGAATTACTTTTAGTTGCCAACTTTAAGGATAATAGTTTAGCGTGTTTTCATAAACAAAAACAAAATTATCATCCTATGTTTATCCCTTCAGCTAAAAAAGGACCTAAAGAATACTCATCATTGCAACCACTCCAGTAGAACATTTGGAATACAATCTACAACCCAAATTATCTTTTGACATTTCTGATATGTTAATCCTCAAAGCGCATTAATTTTTAAGAGCTCCCGTTAAAGTCGTAGTATATAATCCTTTGTAATTGTTTCAACAAATGTGACATGCTCAAACAAATATTATGTCATAAACGTTTTTTAGAAAACCGTTATTGTAGGTTGACTGACGCCGTTATACCAAAATCTCCAATTTATTTTTAATGGTTCTCCGTTCTAATGACATTTTTATTCTGTCTGTTTTATAAAAGAAACCTCCCAATGTTCACCTACTTTTAAAAAGCATTCCGTTACACGCTATTTTTCAGACCAGCGGAAATCATTTTGTTTTATGAAGATGCGTGCAGCCCAGTAAAGAACCGCCTAAAACAAAATGTTATATATTTTCTTCTCTCTCTCATCCTCTCGTAACAGGATATTTCATCCCGCCATAAAGAAGCAGATTCATAGTGTTTATTAGCCTCTTCATTGTTCATCACACACTCACTCTCTCTTTCATACAGCCCTCTTGATTTTTTCCAGTCTCCTGCTGCAGTTATGTATACTCGCAACGTATTTACTTGTGTTAAGTACGTCACATGTGTACAATCATCGCCATGATCATCAATCCCTGCTGCAAGAATCACGTGAGAAACCTCTGATGTAACACCACAAAAGACAAGAGACAAAAAAAGGAAAACCTTTTTTTCCTTGAAGGATTCTACCCTGCAAACTTACGGATGAGAAGGACCACACCCATGATGATGATAATATAAGGTTCTTCCAGCTTATAAAAACCATACAGGGCTCGTTTGGTTTGAATGCACTTACAATGAAGGATTCATGCTAAAAAGCAATTTGGAAAGGAAGAAGAGAAAAGAAAGCGGTCCAAAATTTTGTTCTTCTTCTTCGTATACATAAAAATATATTTTTTCTTTCTTGTTATGTTCATCCAGCAAGAGATGAATCCTTAATACCATGATGGCAATAATCCTTCTCTCATTTTAATCCCAAGTTTCTCTCTTTACAAAGCGACCAAATAGAAAACCCAAAAATAGCGAGCTTAGAGCACACACTCGTCTAAAAAGACATCATAATGCCACACATAATAAAAGTGTTTTTTATTGAAAACGTAAGCACCAAATATAGCCTGGGCTCCGCCGACTATCCAATAAAGGAGCATGCATGCATACATATCCCCCGTCCAATATGAAAATATGACAAACACAAAAACAAAAACGTATAATAATATCCAGTTGGCATCGCTTTTATCTTCAAAAATAATATTGTGAATAACAGCAGTACTAGCTCGGTCGGTCGGTAATAGTAATAATAGTAGAAATAGCAGCAGCAAAAGCAGCGTTTAGACGAGGAAAATTATCATGATGATGATATAACGCTATTATTATATTTATTATTATACCTATGCAAGATGTGAATGTACAGGTAAAATGTAATATGCTTTGGTGGTGTGGTAGAAAAAAGACCCTATTTCGTTCGAGTTGAAAGGAAACAACAAAACAAGAGAAACATATATCAGCAGAGAGTTTTGGTGGCTGGTAGAAGTGGTAGTAATAATATCGCAAGTCGCAAACTATTGTAGTAATAATACCCATCACAGTAGCAAGCAAACACTATTACTACTACCAGCAGAGAGTTTTGTGCCAAGTGAGGCAAACTTTTTAGTTTGTGGAGAGAGAGAGATCGGATGATAGTGTGGCAAAAAGCGGCAGAGTTGTTGTCGGTGTTGTAAATACCTGGTCTGCTGGTTCGTGGGTAGAAAAGGTATTAAGTCCTGGTGAATGTGTGTGAATTGCATAGTATATTATTATTGCATTACTACTACTGCGGTGTGATGGTAGCGGTGTGGATGTAGTAGAAAAAAGGGTCTTGTTGTTATATACATGATGATGCATGCATGTAAACTCTCTTCTAATGCTACTTTTTCAGCATATAATAATAATAATAATCATCATGATCATCATAACAACCCAACCAACAACCACAGGAAAAAACACATAGAATGACTGAGTCTAGGTTATGAGAAGGCACATTGGTAAATACATGGATGGTTGTTGGAATTGCTTGCTTTATACTTTAGTTGTGTTGCTAATGCACAAATGCGAAGAAGAAGAGCTGACTGAGTAAGAAGCGACGGATGACTGATATAACAACATTCCTCTTCACAGCGTGAATATCGTAAAAGATGGATTTTATAATGGGGTAGTAATGTATATACATAGAGGTACAAAAGGAAAATAGCGAGAGCTTCTACATTTTCTGTTTGCTACTGAGATATGTACGTATGTATGCTTTTCGCTTTGTAGGCAATGGCAAGGGAGCGAAAGAGAGAGAGAGAGATAGAAGCAGTGAGACGGAGACTGAAAAGACGTGGATTGTTGTTAAAGATAGAAAATGTTATATAAGGGACAAGGAAGTGATGCTTCTTCTTTTGTACAGCCAGTTCCTAACGTCGTAGTTGTTTGCCCTTTGCTTCTGTACTTTTGTGTTGGCTCCTCCGAGTGAAGTGACGGTAATATTTCATGAATGTACCTACCAGAGAAAAACATACTCGGCTAAATATATAACGTGCCCATACACTTTGTGCACTTACAAAAATATAATTATCATATAAATAAGGTACATATATTATATTGGACCCACACACGGTATAATTTATATTTGGACTGCTGTATTCATATATTTTTCTCTCTGTATAAATGTGCGTTCTCTTCTCGCTCCCTCTTATTCTCACTGCACTCTGAGATAAGTATATCAAAAGGCTGGTGAGTAGTAAAGAACTTTCCATACTGTGTTAGAAATAGTAAAAAAATATATAGTAATGTTGCTGGTGGTATATTATTACCACCGAAAGGCAAAAGCGGAGAGAAAAAAATGGAATGACAGAACAGCAGGAGCCGAAGCCAACTCAGCAAACTTGGAGTTGAGTTTAATAGTATGCCAGATTGCTTCAAACATGTATATATATTTTAGGTATGCATATTATTATATTTATCATAAAGCTTTTTACTCGTTACGCTATACTCACTACTGCACATATGTACATGCATACACAATCATCAACATCATCATTATCATGAAAACCATGACACAGGCGAAAGGAGAGGACGATGAGTGTGAGGGTACAGAGTACAGAAATGTTGAGAGCTTTGCTCACTCACACACAAACATTTTTCGAACACTTTTTTCTCAACAAGACCAGCCAAGCCGAGAGAGTGAGTGGAATGGGCAATAGAAAAGTGTCGTGCCTCTTTGAATGTGTCTGTATGTAAGGCAGTACCACCAGCACCATCAACACCGAACAACCAGACCAGAGTTACTAGTGCTACTTATGTGCATTCCTAGTACAAAGTACAAACATAACATAACATAAAAAAGGACCAAGTTAGAATTCGATGATGATGATGATCGTCATCATCATCATCACGATGGTTCGTTTGCTTCAGTGGCTGTTTGCTTCTGTTCTGCAAAGCTTGAACAAGAAGCCCGTTCGGTTGCTTTTGCTCGGTGGCGGAATTGCTGTTGGCCCGAAGAGTAGTTATATAAAAAAGTATTTTTTTTCTTGTTGAAAGCATTGCGTTCATTTCTTTTCACAGGACTCTGGGTAGGCTTTACAACATCAATATATTATAACTACACAAGAAACCATTAGATATTTTTTATAGTTGTTGCAGTTTCTTATAATGTATTGTTTGGAGCGAGTAGAGAATGTTTTGGAAAAAAGGTAGTATATAAATCTACAACATGATCGTTTTATATAGCGAAATTCTTAAGGACGGGTTCTGCTCTGCTGCTGCTGCGGTCTCTCTCTCTCTTTCTCTCCCTTTTCGGTGCAATATTATTGCCTTATAAGCAATGTGTGCTTTTACAGAATTTATGTTGCTACTGCTATATACAGTTTTTCTTGTTGCCGAACGGAAACAAAAAAGGGCTTCCACTCTAACCAGACTTATAACTTGTCTTGAAACCTTTTTTGTTGCTAAAATTCTCATATAAAGAGTCATAATAGCTTTGTACGCTGAACATTACTACATATAAAAATAAAATTATACATATATCTCTCTTATACATTGGATAAATGTTCTCACATCATCATCATCCACATATACATTACATGTATATCTCTACCTACATGTAAAATATTGTTTTTTTCTGAAGCGAGGAATTGCCAGAACTACCTAGAAAAAAAATCTTCAACAACTGGTCTACGACTCGTCGACTACTACACAAACTACGTTTACTTGTTCTCCTCTCTTTTCTGCCTGCTTTTTAGAGAACAAGTCTCACAAGCCCACAAGAGCCTACCAATATCCATTATACACACTCAAAACATATCCATCCACACACAAAACTCGTAAGCCTGCCTGAAAGAAGAAGCAGAAAAGAAAAAAAAACTTCTCTATTATTGTGTGAGTTGAGTGAGTGAATGTGCTTGCTTGCTTGGTAGTCGTCGTCGTTCAACTGCGTTCAACTTAAAAAGCTACTAAAAACTCCTCTTTCGTCTTTAATGCTGCTACCATCACCATCCACCACCACACACACATATACGACTTGTCGACTTGAACGAACGAACGGACGGCTAGATAATATAAACGTTTTTTTTCTCTTTTGCTTCTCTTCTCTCTGCTCCCCTTTGCTTCTTCCCCTCAACTTTGCCAATGCGCTCGTCCACCACACTTTGTATGCCACAAAGAAAGGCAAAGAGGTGAGGTTGGATGCTACTTGGGGCGATTCACTCTTTCATTATTTTTTTCCTGCTCTTTTCATATAAGAAAAATATTTATATGATTGGATGAATATAAAGGTTATATGTGTATATTATTATCGCAGCATGTATTTGGGTAAAGTGATGTACCCCAAAGCAAAGTATAATGTAATATCCTGATGATGTATGTGTGTACTGTGTCGTGTGAGAAACTATACGGGATATAAAAACTTTTCTGATGCATGCATCGTGTACATGCTATACTCTACAATTTTTTATATTATTATGTAGTTTTTTTCTTCTCTCTCTCTCAAAATGTATGGTATATCTGAAATAGTCCACTGTCTACGAACTCTTCATAGCCATCATCAACATCAGCATGATTGCTACTCGCTATACGAAAGCAATCGTGCCTTGGTCGTATAGTAATAATAATACGTGGAGCTTTATCATAAAAGCTGGTTCGACACGAACCAAAGAAGCAAAATAAAGCTGCTTTTCTTCCTTTTTTCCAATACGGATTGCTTCTGGTGATTACTCCAACTCCAGGAGTAGTAGTAGTATTACTTTTGTATGATGTTGATGGTGGTGATGTGCATAGTTATAGAACATGAACATGTACACTTCTACTACTACTACAACAGCCTAAAGTCCTTATCCGTAATAATATTACACTCCACTACTGTTATTCAACTTTGGTGTTGCTCTGCTTTGCTGCTGCTGTATACGCTGAGCATGTAGAATAAAAAAAATCATATAGCGGCAGCAGCAGAATTTTGTGCAGTGAACAACTTGTACTCATCTTGCATTCACAATGGTACATGGTGGTTGTGTGGTATAAAAGAGGCACATAGGTAGGCAGACATGCAATATTATTACTTACTACTCACACACGTAGTAGTAAGTTGAAGCAGAAAAAAAGAAGAGAGAGAGAGAAGAGAGAAAAAAACATCTCTTTGGAAAATACACAACTACTGAAATGATGATGGTAAGTCGTCGTCGTAGCAGTGGTGGTGGTATGGTATGGTAGTAGTCATCATTGTCGTTCTCGGCGAACAAACTCTTTGAGTTTGTTGAGCATCCCTTTTTTCTCCTTTTTTCTTCTTCTCTTAACAAACTAGAAAAAACTGACAAAATAAGCCCTTTTGGAAAAAAGGAATGTGTAGGTAGAAAAAAAGAGAGATATATATGGATACTTTACTACTTCTACTTGTACAACTACTACCTCGCCACTTTTAATACAAAACTGAGCTCTTTTCTTTCTCGTCGTAACGTTATTTTTTCCCTTCTTTTATGAAAAAAGTCCCATTTTCTTCTGCCTAAAAAGTTTTTTGTTTGTTATTTTGCTGAGAAATAAAGGCATTCATAGTGTGAGCAGATAAATGTACATATACATGTATTCATATACGAAATAAAGAATACTTTCATGTATGGCTTGTTGTTTGGTTGATGGAGGAGGTGGTGGTCGTTGCATGTAGTTGAAATGTAATATGGAAAGAATTTCGAATCCTACACAACATCAGCAGCAACAAAACAACAATAATGTTTTATTGTAGGAAGCAGCAGAGTAGGTTTAACTTGGGTTTACCCGAAAAAAAGTAAAAAAAAAGTACCACGACGAGCATGTATAAAGAGAACAGGCAATGTGTATGGTGCTTTTGCATCCATTTCTCTACTTTACAGTATAATACTTTGGGACATGGAAAGGGAAAATATTCTTTCAATTTCAACACTTGACAATAGAGAGTCCTTTTGTCAAATAATCTTCCATCCAAACACTCGTAGGAAACGAGATACAATTTTAGGCTTGCATTATTATTGTATGTACGAATCTACATTTTAAGACCGTGGGTTTACCAGAAAGATAGTAAGTCTATTGTTGTGTGTACGCCGAACGGAGGAGGATGATAGGTAGCAACAAAAAACATAAACCAGGAAAATGTAGTTTTTGTTGTACTGGGAGCTTTAGCCCTTAGACAATATGACGTTGTCAATAATATAACAGCAGTTTTTATCTTTTGCTGTTCATTATACTCTTTTTAATCTCTCTGAATATGCGTGCAAGCAGTTGTGGTATGAGAAGGAAAGAAGATATTGTGCCTTTTGTGCTGTTAACATGATGTTTAATCAAAATCTTTGTAAAATTGCACAACTGGATATTTTGGTAACAATAATTCGCCAAATGAAAACAGACGCGGGAATAATACGACCAGGATGCATGGCATAGAGTGACAGTATGAAATTGAAGCAATTTATAAAAAAGGCCAAGAGCTGTTAGGATGCTTTTAGCAAAATGAAATGAGCCTAAACAAATCTTAATTAGTAATAATCAGCCAAAAGATGTTTAGGAATTGGCGGATTCCACTCGTAGCATGTGCATAGTTTAGTGTTTAAGCACGTATAGGATATTCTATGACTGTCAATTTGAGTAGTGTAACATCTACTCTAAAAATAAATTGTCATCTTTTGTAATTCCAAAATGGAACCTGTCACTATTAAGCAGCTTGTATTGAAATATGAAAGCAAATGTCTGTGTGCATTATTTATTGAAAACTTACGTAAAGTCGCACTAAACACTTCACTGGAAACATTTGCGCATTCATTTTTGTAGTAAGTAGGTAAGTATTTATCAAGATTTCTAGGACAGTATGACAGTTGCTGTGTTTTTAACAAGCAGTATCAATTTGAGTAGTGTCACATCTACTCTAAAAATAAATTGTCATCTTTTGTAATTCCAAAATGGAACCTGTCACTATCAAATAGCTTGTATTAAAATACATATTTCATGTTATGAAAACAACTGTCTCTGTGCATTATTTATTGAAAACTTACATCAAGTCGCACTAAATACTTCACTGGAAACATTTGCGCATTAATTTTTGTGGTAAGTAGGTAAGTATTAAAATTTTTTAATATTTATCAAGATTTCTAGGACAGTGTGACAGTTGCTGTGTTGTCAACAAGCAGTAGAGCAATCTAGTAATCAGTTTTGTCACATGAGAGTATAGAGAGAATAATAAAACGCAACAACATGTTTGTGTAACAATCATCCATAGATAATAATGATAACTAACAATGTGCAGTTATCAGTATGGCACTATCAGAAACACTTCACATTCTTAATTATGAATTTTTGTGCTCTAGAGAAATAAAGATAAAATTGTGCATTTACACGGTATTAATAATTGGTATACCTGTGTACTCAATGGCTTATATAAGAATGCAGACTGGAAATAAATAAATAGAGTTTCATGGTCAATAATATCATATTATGCTGCGCACATTTAAATTATTCCAACCTTTTCCGACATTCTACACTTCACATTCTTAATTATGAGTTTTTGTGCTCTAGAGAAATAAAGATAAAATTGTGCATTTTACATGGTATTAATAATTGGTATACCTGTGTACTCAATGGCTTTTAAGAATGCAGACTGGAAATAAATAAATAGAGTTTCATGGTCAATAAAACCATATGCTGCGCACATTTAAATTATTCCAACCTTTTCCGACATTCACGGAAACCTACCGGTTATGCAAAAATAGTACTTGACTTTTGAACTCATGCTTGATTGAATGTTTTTTCACGAATGGTCCTCATTTCGTTTCATATCTTTGATTGATTGACTCAGCTTGACTGGAATTTACCTCCTGATTGTAATTTACACCTTTGCACGTGATAGCAGTTAAAACTAAAATAATCATGCACATGTACTATCTCTGGAAAGTACACTCAAAACAATCAAGGTTGCAGTTTAAAAAATAACTGTAAATAAATTACATGTGAGTCATCTCTGCGATACACACACCGACAGTGCATATTATATGTAGGTTTAGATTTATAAAAAGAATTTTGCAACTTGATTTTATTTTTTATAATAACAATTTTATTGGCTGCATGCTCTTGATTCGTTCTGCAATAATAACAACAACTGATAACTTTTAATATTTTTTACGTTATAAAGAGTTGGGATGATGATGCGCTCCCGTTCCACATATTCCGCCTGACTTTATTTATTTAAAATTCAATTACCACTCCGGACATTCTTCTAGTAATGATGATATCAAACAGTTCAGGTGCTTGCTCATATTAAGATTACAGGTATCAATACGCAAACAAACATGCATAAAATAGAAGCATAAAATTGATAGACTTTTCTAGTTTCCTTTGAAGTCAACTTCCGCTTTGACATAAAAATAGTTGTGTACATTTTTTTATTTATTAGATTTTTATTTGTCTGCTGTTATCAATAAAAAAATGCCAGAGATTTTCACGCTGAAATGGATGACGCTTGTTATTTTACTTTATGACGAATGTCGAGAAATACAGGTATCAATACGCAAACAAACATGCATAAAATAGAAGCATACAATGGATAGATTTTTCTAGTTTCCTTTGAAGTCAACTTCCGCTTTGACATAAAAATAGTTATGTACATTTTTTCATTTATTAGATTTTTATTTGTCTACTGTTATCAATAAAAAAATGCCAGAGATTTTCACGCTGAAATGGATGACGCTTGTAATTTTACTTTATGAAGAATGTCGAGAAATGACAGTTAAGTCAGGGTCATTATTGCAATATTGCCAACATTTCCTGTGTTTATTATTACCTATTATTTTTAGTACGTTATCTCTACTAGAGATTTTCACGCTGAAATGGATGACGCTTGTTATTTTACTTTATGACGAATGTCGAGAAATGACAGTTAAGTCAGGGTCATTATTGCAATATTGCCAACATTTCCTGTGTTTATTATTACCTATTATTTTTAGTACGTTATCTCTACGGGAAAAGCTATGCTCTTTTGTTACATAAAAGCAAAGCATCAACCTATTATTTTTGTAATTACATTTTTTTCCTTTTGAGCTTTTATTGTTACGCTACATTTTCTTATCTTTCTTAAGAATAGCAATAATTGCAGCAGCACAATAGATGATTAAAAGCTATATAATATGGTATACTTTGTGTGCAAAAAAGTCTAGTTGTACAAAGTAATTCCTTTTTTTAAATCTCTGATTTCATCTCGTCAAAATACATAAACCCCGAGAGTGGAGGTGATTTAGCATTCAAGTCAAAGGAAACGTGAACTTGATTTACAGCATATGAGTAGAACACGTAATAGTTCTAATGAGGTAAGTAGTAGTTTTCAGTGTTTAGTAGTTTTTTTCTTGAAATTTGCATCAGTGCACATAGCAAAACAAAATAATACAATAATATATTTTTTAATACAAAGAAAATATACTCACCACTTAAAAGTAAGTAGGTAGGTATGCATTTTTATTATTACTGTTTCAAAACTGGTATATTTACAAGAATAAAGCAAAGTGGGAAAAGGAAAAAAGCCATAATCTAGCTGGTCGTCATAAATATTGTTTTTGCTTGCTTCTTCTTTGTGCTCTTGGGGAAGGGAAAGCATGCAAAAAAACGTACGCACACAGAGCAAATCAGCCAGCATAGTAGTGGCTGTTTGTAATTAGATCTTGTTGTTACAACCTCAACTCTGTTTTCTTCCTTGTAATAGCATCACCACTACCACCACTACCTCATCAGCATCATCATCATCAGATATTATTAAGTCAGCTAAACATGCGAGGAAACCCATATATTCGCAATGCGAAAATGAGATAACAGGAGCAAAGAGCGTGCATGAGTTGACTTAAATTAAACGCTAAATAAACGCTTACTCAGCAGCGCAACAACAGCGCTTCTACACGCGTTCGTAGAAATAAACACTTACTCACAGTCAGCGTATAAGAGAGCAGAGAACAAACTGACAAAGATGCTGTAACAGTAATTACTTGAACAATAACACACAGAATAAGGTTATTTTACTTTAACTCGGTATTTAAATCCCTCTCTGCACTTTATAGAACGTCTGTACAAAACGAATGTGTTATAAAAATGTTTGGTTTTCCTGTTTTTCCTTATCCTTCCTTGCCAGTTGTCAGCCACTCAGCATGCTTGAATTTTTATTACAAGTAGGCGTCCAAAGAGGAAAACACATCATCCTCATCGTCGTCGTCGTGAATGGCATGAAATATTTAAAATAATGGCACAAGTTTACTAACAAGAACACTTAAGTGAGTGCGCTTTCACGGATGCTAGCATTGGAGTTTGTACAAACTTTGTTGGGCTGGTACACGGTAGTAGTAAAGCAATTTTTTCATGTACAAAACGGAGACTTTTGCAATATTCTTTCCTTTTGAAAATGGTCTACTAATGCATCATCATTATTATTATTATTATTTGTCGTACACAGTAGCAAGCAACCAAATTGAAGAACAGAGTTAAGAAGGAACTTAATACGGCAAACAGCAGCAGCACAGAATTTTTTAGCTGGCTCATGATTCATGGCAAAAAGTCACCGTCGTCGCCAACAGTGTATTATCATCATCAGTAGCAGCAGCATCAGCATCAAGCAGAAAAAAACTTAATGTAGTCAGTCAGCAATGAGGATGATGAAGTTGACGATAATAATGTAATGTACATTTATTTATTTGATGTTTATAAGTGTGTTTGCGTATAGTTAGTTCCTTTGTGTGTGCATACAGCATTATTATTATAGCAGGGGAGAGAGAAGGGAGGTTTCATTATTGTTATTATAAACCAAATAGCGGAATATTGAGATTCTAGTTCCTGCACTCATTTTAAACAACAGTTATTGACCGTGTGCTTCTTCGTGCCTCTTTTTTCTTCTCTCTCTCTCGCACTCCTTTTGCTTTATCTCTTGTTGTGCGAAGCATTATTATGTGCGCAACTTTGTAGAGTTGCAAGTTGCAACAAAAACAACAATACTTCTGCTGCTGTTGTTGTTAAATGCACATGGCGCAGTTGTACGAGAAAAAAGTATTTATCAAGCTTGTCTGTGCACTATAGTAGAAGTGCAGACTTGTTAAAATAATGCATTTCTTGACGAGTTGATCTGATCACGTAGACCATTTTTTGTTATATCTGCAGGCAAATATTTTAGACGGTTATCTATGCAGTTGTATGTATATTATGTTTAGCTTAATGGTATCCCTTTTACAGCAGCAACTGTGCATATTGTGTCTTGATTCTGCCGTTGCTCCTTTCAAAATGACGGAGAAAAGAGAATAATAGCGAGCAATGTCTTTGCTGCCACGTACACTTGTCGCTGGGTTTGGTTGGACCGTACAAGCGAGCACAAGACAAAACAAAATAATAATAGGACCAAATTAAGAATAGAAATAGCGGAGCCTTTTTTCACGATGAAAATATGCATGTAGCGCATTTGCGTGTTGCTTTTATTATTGTTGCTGCAGCAGCAGCGATAAGGTAATGGCAAAGTTTCTGTATATAGCATGGCATTTGAAAAAATAAAACTTTTCATGGTATATGATGAATGTGTCAAAGGAAGAGAGAGAATAACGTTTAAATTTAGTGAATATAAAGCGCTTAAAATAAGTAATTATGTACTAATTTGGAATGGCTGATGCAAACCTTGAGTTAGAAAACGATGAAATGCTGTATTAGGCAATAGCCTCAAGGTAAGTAATTTGGATTTTCGTTCTGGTTGACTGTACAGCTTTAAAGCTAAATCCCTTCCCGATTTTTTAAGCTCTTCCGCATATTTTCTTTTCTTGTTAATCATACCGAATTTCAATCAATCAACATGATCATCACATAGAAAATGTATATTGGCAACTATGAAAATGTCATTGAAACAAAAATCAGATGTACTTTACATCAAAACAAGTTATGACTCATGTGTTGTTGCTGGAGCTGTGAAAATGTTCTGGAAAAACTGTCTCGTTGTGACGATTTTTTGGCAAGGTAATGTAAAATGCTTGTCAGATACTTTCAGGTAATGAAATGTCATCAAAATTAAAATTATAAATCAGCGATTTTATTAGGCATTAAGATTGTTTGTTCATTAAAAATGGTAAATTATATACAGGTAAAAATTTGTGCCCAAAATGGAATTTACACCTTTTCCGGAGATACATATATTATTATTATTTCTTAACTGTAAAAATCCCGTGTGCAAATTTATACACCTATAAATCAACGTTGGAAAATGATTTTTGTCAGTCACCGTAAAATGAGGAACCGCATGCCATTAACGAGAAATATAAAGTTTTCTAATTTATGAGCACAGGAAATTGCAAACAACTTTTACTTGCTTCCACGGTAATTTTACACCAACAGGTTGAAAATTTTACCGGTCATATGCAGACATATTAGGTATATTTTTCCATTCATAAAAAAGTTAACAAACATTGAAATCTTCCGGACACACAGACATGCTGAATGCTGAACAACGGAGAAAATGTTCTAACAGTAAATGATGGCACGATATAGTTTAAAAACAATGGAGCAATACATGACAGTTTTTATTGTACCATTTTTTACTGTTTCTCCCACATGTAAACACGTCATTTCTCCTCCCATAAACGAATTTGTTCTGTTAAAAGAGTGTTGTTATGTGTTACAACAAATTGTTCAGGTACCTAATTTTCTCTTTCAGAATTAAAATCAATAATACCTTTGTTGTTGTTAGCTAATGGCAAATCCAGTGAAATAAATGCTAAGCTATTATTATTATTCATTCATTATCCCCGCATGATAACATTCACAATGAACAGAAAGTGGTTTTTTATAGAGGAAGTATTCATACCACAAAAATACTTTAATGACCTTTACCTTTACACCTCTCTAGTGAATCACATTACTACTTACTTGGTTTTTTCCTTATTATTTTAGCAACTTCTGGGCATTTTCATTCATCCTTCTCTTTATAATCAACGCGCATAATAATAATGTTTTTTCCATAAACAAACCTTTTAAGATAATGAGCTCCAGTGGTTACAACAGGAGCATACTACGAGCAGTTGTGTGTGTGCAAGAACCGCGGACAAGATAGATGATGATATGCACACCAGCGCAGTCAGCTTTTATTTTTAGCAACTATTAAACAACTTTACTCATCTGAAACTGGTGCAGTTTAGCTCTTGCGCTGCTGCTGCTTCACTTCACACATTTTATAACGTGCTCGTACCAATTTTCACAGTGCATTGTTAAAATTCAATAAGTGTTTATATTCTTCTCATCCGAAAATATCAAGCTGAGCAATTTTTTTGTGTGTGCACAACAAACCTACATAATAGTAATGTAATTATTGCAATTAATTATCTCATTAAATATGAAAGCTTAAAGTGATAATAATGAAACTGAACATACAACTCGGGAAAGATGAACCCGTTACTAGGTACTACTATTATTATTGTTAACCTTCACGCAGCAGTTTGTACATAGTCTATATAGTTGATTACGTCATGTGTTTAATAACAAAAGTAGCCAGAGCAAAATTTTATGAAGCGATGAAAACCGATGTACTGTACAGTATAAATAAAGAAAAAAGTATTTATAATTAATCTTATTACACTGAACTGAAAGAAATCGAAAATTAAATAATAATAATAATGGCTGTGTTCCAAAAGTTGATGAAAAAGGAAAATAATGAAATTATACCATAGTCATGTAACATATCATGGATGGTTATTTGGTTAACTTAGCTTTTAGTCTGTCTGATGCGGTTCTCTTCTCGGAAACAATAATAATATCAATGTACCATAAACTAAGTAGGCACTCTACATTTACACAATACACTTATAAACCTCGCATATTCCAAATTGTGGCACGATTTCTATATACTTGAACATATTCTGACAAAGACAGAGAAAACCAAATAAAAGCATGGTAATGGTAATAATTGTAAAGGTCATTCTTAATGACTGTTTACAAACATTAATATTTTACGCATGGTTTACACGTGTGTCTTTGTTGTTATTTTTACTATAATGGAATGATTTACTCTTAATAATGAATTTAAAGTCTGCTGATTTGATTGTATCCTACAATTTACACTACAATGTGGTGATGCTCCTTTTATTACGAGAACTTATTTTCGGCTCCCATGCATGAGCATATGCATGAAAAGAGCATAAAATGGCAGCATGGGAACCTACGGCGAAATTTCGTGAGTAGATTTTTTGCGAAAATAACCATGGAAATATCCTCATTTTTGGGGGTGTCACGGGTGTATATAATGTGCATACATTTAACATTTTTTAAATCAATTTATCAACTCTGAAAGCTCTTTAAAATGTTAACTTACCTTTGAAATAAGTCGCGGATCTGCTCCTCACGCACATTTTCAGGTAGATTTCCAATCCACAAATGCCTGGTTTCTCTAACCATTATTTATTTGCGGCCAATCTTATCTTATTCACACCGATAATCCTTAGGCATCTCATTGGCCTTGTTTTTTTATTTTGTGATCAATAATAACACATCATTTTATATTTTTATTACTGATTCAAAAATGCACAAACGCAGAAGTGTGGGCCGCGCAGTAGTCGCTCTGTTGTTGGCCCGAAAAATGCCATTGCTTTCTTTATGTATTTTATATATTATTTACATACGGAACATACGTACGACTTTTCTCCTTTAAAGAGCAACTTTATGCGATTCTACGCAACACCAATCATATTTCAAATATGCATTGTTCATTGGAGTCTCTCCTGGCTCATGCCAAACATAAGCACAATTTTCATTATTTTGACCACTTCTTATCATCAAGAGTACATTTACCATCATTGGCATTTCTTGACCAAAGTGCACAACTTTGCTGAAACACTGCAATAAACACTTCTACTACTCATCTCCATCATTCATTTCCTTTAAAGCAGCAATGATCCAAGTACATTCCGCGCCTGCTACTTGCTCCATATCAATGTCAATTTACTCCATTACAATTCCAACGTGTGAACAAGGCTTATTTTTTCCTTTTCCATTGTTGCCACTACTAAACTGTGGCAGCATTTAGCATTTTTGAACAAATACAAAAATTTTATTACATGCAAACAACACTTATTTTCATCATCAACCGTGAAGTCTCCTGGAATTTATATCCATCCAATGAAAAACGCACTCTCCATCCGATCCTGATTTTTCTGGTAAATAACACAAGAGAAGAAAAAAAATGCGCGATAAGGACAACAGGCTCTCAAGCTTCTTCCTATTATGATTTTTTTAGCAAAAAAGGAACGGAGCCATAATTTCATTCTTTTTGCACTAATACTACTTTATAATTAACAACTACAAATCAATTTATTTATTTTTATGGATTATTTAGTGCCATTGTGATTTTTCCATGTTAATAACTATCATCAATTTCCTTGCCATTTATCAACATGGGCACATTTCATCATCACAAAACATTTTCATTTCCTTTATGATTTGCCACAAAGAAAACTGGGCCACATTTAACGTGTATAAACGATCTTATTAAATGACATGCACTTTACAACAGAAATAATAATAAATGGATAAATAATTTTATATAGCCATTCCACTAGTGAGTCAACTAGCAGCAGGGAAAACGAAAAATAAAACTTTTTTTCAACAGAAACAGTGCAGCATCGAAACAAGCCGTCGTTGTAGTAATGGAGTTTTTTGTAAACACACATTCCAAAAATTAAATTACGCCCTACGCTTCCTCCTCATCATCTCATTATGGTTTCACCCTTGAAAAAATGCTTTGGGTGGTGGTGGTAGAGATGATGAAGCAAGATGAAATTATATAGCTTTTATACAATTATTATTAACTGGATAAAATATTTTGTATGCCTGAAACACTTACAGCTTTATTTTCTCACGTTAACTGCTCAAAACGAAAACTTTCTTCGGCTCTTCCGCAAAGCACTCTACACACTTTGATCAACAATAAGGAATCGGCAAGGATCATAATAATAATAGCTGCCATTTGAAAAATACTTTTGTGAACAACATAATACACCTAAGAGCTAAAACAACTAGAATGATAATAATAATAATATAATGAACAAGTTATTTGCAGGCAGACAGGATGAGCACACGGATAAACACCCATATTTCACATTTTTTAATAAACTAATTTTTACACACACAAAGAGAGAAAAAATAATGACGACATTTATATAAATATAAATATATATAAACTAGCAACAACAATAACAACAACACACCTCGAATTTCACGTGAAAACTGATGAAATAAACGATTTTTGGATGTGTATCAGTTCTCCTTCTTCTTTGCGTTATTTTTTCTCAGCTCTATAAAATTATTTTTTTCTCGTTTGCTGCTGCAAATACGACCATGGATCGTCGTAGAACAAACCGTAGCAGTAATAATAATGCTTCCAACCAAATCTTGATGATTTGATTCTGAAGATTATAGAGCCGAGTATGTGTGTGTTTGTGAGTGGTAGTAGTAGTAGTAATATTTGTGTAGAGAATGGAAAGCTTATTTTTTGCTACTCTTATTTTTTATTCAATGGAGATAAACGAAACAACACAATAATAAGAGATATTAAATTCTCGTCGTACCTTTCCTCTTTTTTATATTGATAAATACTGGACAACTGTCAATTAATTAATATCACACAATAAATGAGATGCGCTGCTGCTGCTACTACTATCCTCTTTCAAATCCCAAAATCTCCATCCAGAACTCCAGTGAGCAGAAATAAGCGGCGACGGCAGTATAATATCAGAAAAGGAGAGACAGAGAGAGAGAGAGAAGGTCCAGAAACCTTTTTTTCTCTCCTTTTTTTCACTGAATCTCGTGTACATGTATTTCGTCAACCCTGCTCTACTCCACCGTAGTAGAGTTCAGCCAAAACTTCATTGCGTTACACAATCAGATATACAGCACGATATATTTTTCAATTCACAAACATCGCCTAAAGCTTCTCACAGAGAGAGAGGGAGAGAGAGAGGGATAATTGTGCATGCATACATGCATACCTATACTGCACGATAATAATAATAATGATAATATTATACTGTTGTATATTTATGTATACATACCTACATACACATTACATGGAGTATTATTATAAGAAGCATACCTTTCATCTCTTTTTTTCAACCTCAACTCGTACTCTCTCATTCTTCTCTGAACAACAATAATAATAATAATATCAACGAAACTAGCTTTGGCTAGCTTGGTGAAAGAACTCTCTGTGTTAAGCTCATGTATATATCCCAAAATGGTTCTCGTTCACACCCCCGCGGCATATACTCCTCCTCGTCTGTAGCTAGGGGAACAGAAGCGAGTCGTTTGGATAACATAACACCATATCAGAAAAAAAACTAGTTCCGGGAGCGTTTCTAAGCCAACTCACTACCCTTCGTTGTCAAAGAGGCGGTCTTGGCAACCAACAACCCAGTTCTAGCAACCAACCACAGCCAAGAGACCTTCCCCCTTTACAGCATTGCCAAAGCAGCAATAACCTCCAAGTCTCCTCAAAACTAAAACGCGCTATCATCTTTTACATTATGTTGTTATATTATTGTAAAAAAAACCTTCATTTTGTACACACAAAAAGCGTTAGCATTACATATAGTTAATAAAAAGGTATGTAGCAAATATATATACCAGAGTATGTGCCTTGTATGCTGACGCTTTGCTCAAAACACCAACATTTCTACATGTACATTCATTTTATTTTTTAACCACGCAGACCAAACATAAGCGCATTACCATGTTGTGTCTGTATTCTACTTGTTCTCTTCTCATGTTCAAGTATTGAAAAGCCCATATTACATTTAATAATGTACCTTTTTCTCTCCTCTATATTCCTCTTATATTATTCATTTTACCCTTTCCATATTATCAACATGCGTCACACTCGTATTATTATTTTTTCTCTTCTTCTTATCTATACCATGTTTGTGTACACAAAGAGACGTTCTTATATTGCTATGCATTTTATTCCACGTAAAAAATGAACGAGTCTAAAGCGAAATGTAGTAGCACATTTATACACATACTTTAAACATATATTATTATACAACCCCATGTAAAAACCTTTCCTTATAATAATAATAATATGCGTGTGTACATATCTCATGTACAACTGCGACTGGCAAAGTTGTTTGTTAACTTTACAACACAGTGTGTTGCTGCTGCTGCTTTTGGTAGAGACAGATACCTATTTCTATGCCAGTTTACCACATTCTTACTTGAGCGGTGGTGTGGCTCACTTCGATCTTCTTTTTTCTCCTTCCACCACCACCACAACTCTGAAACTGAAAACGAAAACTCAAACATTTTCCTTAAGTATTTTTTTCTTCCTTCTTTCTTTTTCTTTCCTCTATTTTTTATTTCTATAATATTATATTATTATAGTATGCTGTTGGTTCACTGTTACTACCTACATTGTATATTATGCTCTCCTTACAACGCAGTCCTCCCAGCTAAAACTCTCTGTTGGTTTTGTTTGGTGGTTATGCGGGAGATGGATAGTATTAATAATAATATAATTTTGTTATAAAACATATTACAAAAAATGTAATACTTTCAGAAAGAAAAAATATACAATATTAAAAGGCTTGGTTTTGTGTTGGCACAGCCCAAAAAGTCGACAAAAATAGAGAGAAACGAAATTATATTCTTGTTGAGTAGTAGTACATCAGTGGTGGTAGTGTGCAAAGAAAGAAATTATTTTCTCTAAAAGAGAAACAACCGAAAAAAACTTGCTGGTTTCATCGACCAGGGTATTTTTATATAGTACTGTATATAGTAGTAATAATATGACATAAGCGCAGCGCTACTAGTGCTAGGTCGATATCGAAAACTTCCTCTTTCATTTCCCCATTCACATTTGTAGTTTTATGCCCAAAGCCTTAATCCTAGTTCTATTTTTGCTATGAATTGAACGCTGTACAAAGGGACGGAAGTACCGCTGCTGTTATGATGAATTGAATTGTATTGTTACATCAACAAGATTGGTTTGAATAAAAGGCTCCAGAAAAGTACGTTTGTCATGGTGGACCATTTAGCTAATTAGTTGCTAAGAACTCGATTGTATTCTTGATGCATTGTTGTAGCGACCGGAATATGAACGTGAATTTTAAACGAATTCCATGCATGTGAGGTGGTTAGGCATTTCTTCCTGCACATACTTCAGTATGGTAAAGTAAATTACGCTCCAAGAAAAAGTAAAGTTTAACATGTACAGATAACGACATTATTCAGAAAAAACAACCAATCCAAACTATTAAAACGATGATCGTTGCTTTCAGATGTTATGTAAAAATAGACCTACCATTACTTGTTGTGCTATACAATCAGTGTCTTTGTCAAACCAGTACTAGCTGACAAGTGTTGATAAAGGCCAGATAATGCTAATAAAACTGACCATGAACTGATAAAAGGAGCCTGACACAAGTTGTCTGGAGATAAGTAGTTTTTCTCAACTGGTTTCCATTCGATAAAAAAGCTGTACGCTAAAACAACATTGAATGCCTTTCAGTCAGTTACGTCTTACGACGATGATATGACCATTTCAAAGGATTATCATTTCATGAGGGCAAAACTAAATAAAGAAGTATTGATAAAAAGGAAGCTTTATGAATAAGTAAATGAATATATCCATGATATGTATTTAATTTACGTATGTATAGCAGCCCTCAACTCAGAATTAAGCGTTTACTAAAGTAAAATACAAAACAATTTTACTTAAACTTTCTCGACAAGTTAAATTGTTCCATATTATCTGAAACATGTAGTTTCTAGCCTCGATTGTCATTATCAACAAAAACCTAGAAATTTTTGAATGCCTTTCAGTCAGTTACGTCTTACGACGATGATATGACCATTTCAAAGGATTATCATTTCATGAGGGCAAAACTAAATAAAGAAGTATTGATAAAAAGGAAGCTTTATGAACAAGTAAATGAATATATCCATGATATGTATTTAATTTATGTATGTATAGCAACCCTCAACTTAGAATTAAGCGTTTACTAAAGTAAAATACAATATTGTATTAATAATGTACAAAACAATTGTACTAAAACTTTCTCGACAAGTCCAATTCTCCCATATTATCTGAAACATGTAGTTTCTAGCCTCGATTGCCATTATCAACAAAAACCTACAAATTTGTTTTTTGCTTTTATTCCTTTTCAACTGTGCAGAAAGCTTACTTAAAGGTTTTTCAACGTCCACTTGGCTTTCCGCAAAAAATTGGCAATGGAAAATTCTGCATTTTGTCACCTTGGTGGTGAAAGCAATGATAAACAATGTACGCAGTAGTTTTTTTTTAAAAAAAATTACTCCATGCGGACGAAATTATAATAGCACGACAGCGCCATCCATCAAACAGGCTTATACTATTCTCGTGTCAAGCGATACTTTGTGATGCACAAAAAGTTGGTATACTTTGCCAATGAGGAGTTTCACTACCATCTATGGCTCGCAAAGTGAGTTATATGAGGATATTATTATTTTTTACCCTCACGCTCAACTCAATTTTTCTTTCACTCAATCCAATCAGTGTCGTCGACATTTAAGCAGAGAGACATGGACAAGTGCTTTCACTTTTCTCTAGCGTATAAATTAGCAACACAAAAACAAAGAAACAATCAAGTACAGTGGCATTTTTTGCAGCTACAAGCACTACTACGCAGTTATTATTATTATCTCTGCTATGCAAAATATTTTTTAATACAAAATGGTGATTTACAACCTTAGAAAGCAAATGACATCTGAAATTGGTTTCTATGGGAATAAGTTTGTGAAATTTGAAGAGTTGGATTGCGGTGAATACGTAGATGTTGAAGATAACGATGGTAAAAAAATCCTTGCGAATAATATTGATGTACGTCGTTTTGAAGCAAGTTTATAAAATGGCGTTATGCATTTAATGATGAAGCATAATTATAGCTTTTTCAAATGGGCGCTGACAACAAGGACAAAATAATGACAAGTAGTAGCTACTAAATCTCATATTTTATAGTGTGCAAAATGACTGCAGAAATAAATGTATGCACTATATTAAAAATTATTTTAGTGCAGGAAGAGAAAGCATTAGGAATATATTTACTTTTACACTTTTTTCACGACTCGCAAATAATATTTATTTGTTAGTAAATAGGTAAATCAATATTTTAGTATTAATATTTTTAATTATTTATGATAATCATTAAACAAACTTCCAAAGATAAAATTGAAATTTTCATATAAAACAGAGTATTGATTCAATGTTAAATTTATGGGGATTTGCGTATTTTGCCAATTTTCAAAAAAATAACAGCAAGTAGTGTTGTACGAGCAAATAAGGGACACGTCAAAAATATCAAAAAGTGTGATGATTTTTTAGCTACAAAAACAAAGAAAAGAGGAAACGCAAGGCATCAACTTACATATTA
>JAANSP010000413.1:0-22248 GCA_036850745.1 Homidia socia | reverse complement strand
GTTAATTTTTTTCGTTGCTGTCGCCATATGAATTAAATCTTATCTTCAAAGAAAAAATATAAATGAATGTAAACGTTCAGGAAGATCGTGAGCGAGTGGGTGGGTGGCCCTTTCAAAAACTAAAAAATGATGTAGTGCGAAAATACGTTTTTCATCATTTCATTTTTAATGGTTTCCTGTAACAACAACCGCTCTAAACACAACTGATTTTGAGCAAAAAGAGTACAAGAGTAATTCTTGAAGAATTGTATATTATACCAGTTCATCTAGACTCGTTTATATTTCCCCCGAGTTCTTAGTTCTTATTGCGTTTTTTTGCAAAACGTTACATTACCTGCAACAACTACACAACTTTGTTTCTCAAGAAATCATCTCATCACACACAAACATCTCATCATCATCACAAAATACGGCAGAATCAATGAGAAATATAGACATTTCAATGTATTTTTTTCATTCAAGGAAACGGTGACGATGACATGAACATGACAGCTTTAGCAGCCAATAGCGCAACAGCAGCGTAGCGTTATAAACAAGTTAAAAGTATACCCTTCTGCAGAATACAGGCTACACAATTACACCTCATTCAGTCATTCATAATATTTGCGGTAAGGTAGTAGTAGTATACGTGCATGCCGGTTAGTCGAGTCGGCAAAACGTAAGAAAAATATGGCACGTTTATATTGCCTGTACGCTATTACATATTTTATCAACAACAGCAAGAATAATGGTAGGTAACAAAGAAACATTATAATACAACAAGAAGATCAACAACAACAACCAACCGGCAACTTGCCTGCCTGACTTCCCACACGTTTTTGTATTCAAGCATGAGCCGGCTGAGCGAAACCAATATAAATATAAAGTACAATTAAAATGCTATATTGTATTGTTATTTAGAAATGATGATAGATGAAAAACGAGTTTTCCTCACAGAATACCAAGTAAAGAGATGCATGAAAAATACAACTCGAGACAGGAGATAATGGAGTTTTAATGTGTAATACACACACAACTACGTGCATGCCACCATGCTTTAGCGCTTTGTAGTCAAGTTAATGCAATGATGCGAATGTAGGTTAATTAGTTTATAATTTTCTTTTTTTTGCTGCTACTGCTTAGCGTTGATGGTTGTAGTAGTAGTAGTAATCATAATAATTTGCCATGTATATTTTTTGTTGTTACTGGTGTTGCCGCCATCCTTTTATCATTTACCGGCCGGCTGCAACTTGAAGTGATGATGATTATGTTATGATATTATTAAGAATGTATGCTTTGTCTAGTTTACCTAATGCAAAATTTACGCAAACATTTAACAGCTGCTTTGTTAATGGGTTTTTGTTCTTTGTTCACCTAAAAATTATTTTAGGTCACCCAAAAAATAATAATCACCTTCTTAGTACCATATAAATATTCCATGCAAGCTTTTAAAGTTTTTTTTAAAGCTGGGCTACTATTTTTCGCAATATGGCACATGGCAACCGTAGCTGATGGCCAATTGAGAATGAAGGCTCAACTGCTAGGTTTGCTACCACCGGAATTGGCTTCCGTTTTGCAACGCTGTTCCTTTGTTCCTTTTGATTCTCTTTTCCTGTTGCGTTCCATCTAAATGGTACCCAGTGAACAGTATTGCATTGCATGTCCTTTTTTCTTCGGTTTAAGTCCGTGCTGCTAAAAATACAGTCATGAAATTGTTCAAACTCTTGTTCAAAGTCTAAACCTTCAACCATCATCAAATGTATCCCAAAAATGAAGACAATTATGGGGAAATAAGTGGTTTCGTTTTTAGAAGTCACATGAAAGAGAATCGTGTGCAAGAAGAAAATAACAAGTAACGACGAAAGAAACTCCAAAAGAGCACATGACTGACTGGACTTTCCAAGACAAGCGACTGTAGAATTGAAAAACAGACATAAGGTACGATCGCTTAAGCAAATGCCCAACTGAAACCCGCTTCTCAGTGAATTGCGTGAATCAGCACCATATGTTAAAGTGAGAGAAAGACGATGATGATAACAGTGGAAGAAAAGGTTTTTTAAGTGACCAGCTGGCACTCAATAGCATCTATATAATAAAACAAGAATTGAAATCCTTTTCCAAAGAATATTGAGCATCCTTTTGTCAGATATCATGATGTGATAAGAAGTCGATGATGGTTCCTTCTCCTTGAAAGAGATGAAAATTACATAATTATCATGCCACGCGTTAACCACCTGTTCTTTCTCCTCTGTCCTTCTGCTTCATCATCATAATTGTTATTTAAACTACTTTTTCTGACAGCGAAACGAAAATGAAATTAATTCCAACTTTTGTTGTTGTAATGGTGTTTTGGATTTTTATCACCAAAATGTTACTATTTTGTTATTTAGTATCGCTACTGGACTGAACCTGAAAAGGTTTTTTAACGGCTAAAGCCAACCACGGTGATTTGCAATCGCAACATTCGCAACCTGACCAGACGGTATACGTTAAAAAAGGGTTATGCAGTAAACAGGACTGAGGTTGTTGTAAAGCAAAACAACTGTGACCACATGAACAGTGAGAGCACTTGACTTTGTAATAACAATAACATTATCATCAACAGCACCAACGGTCATTTCAGCAGATAATATTTTTTTCTGTAATTTTAAAAAGAACCGCAGTAATTTGAGAAAAACTATATCAATAACAAAAATAAATACATGCGATTTCTTAAAAACAAAATACTAATAATTGTGTGAAAAAATAAATGATTTAAACTATTGGAAATTGCTTTTTGTCCAAGGGAAAAACCTAGCAAGCAAATAAAAATTACAGCGTTACGAGTGGTCCACTAAGGTAGCCAGTTGTAAATACTATAACAAAATAAACTATTTTTTGTCTAAATTGGTTTCTTCTCCCTACCCTTGCAAGTAAATAGTCAATTTTACCAATTTGTACAATAAATATTTCCCCTCACCATGTGTCATGTCATACATATAACCAACAACCAATCATGTAACCTGCTATTCAAGTGATTAGGTATATTCTTTATCACTATTATTTCTTCAACTGCAGCATTAAAAAATTACTAAACTGACACACTAGCTGCTGACTACTACTACTACTACTACTACTACTATTGCAGCTGCGACCATTTTTCAATTTTTATTATTTATGGCAGTAGCATAGGTACATGTAATTATTTGCACAGAAAAAAACATGGACAACAACGCTACAATTTCGATCAAATTTAATCTACATGGCAGCTAATAGGTTTTTTGTAAGTTACACTTAACTTGACTGAGCTTGCTCCTCTTCTTGGAATGGCAAGTCGCAGTTACCCATTGCATTGTAGCTTACTATTACTACATTTATGTTTCCCTTTCTTCTCTAACAAGCCAAAACCAGTATTTCCCTTTTAACACTATTTCCCAATGCTCTACTGCCACTACCTGTGAAAATGCCAGGTGCAAGTTCTTTTTTTATCCAATGCACTGCAACAGCCACGTTTTCGTAAAATGCGTTGCAGCAGTGTATGCTGTTGCCGCTACGCTGCTGCTACCGAAGTAATAATACAAGGTGCATTTTTACTGCTGATACTTTTTAAATTATACGTTAGACCCAAACCATCATCCAAAAATAATAAGCTCACGGGAAAAAACCTTGACTCGAACAGGCACGCCACCATCACTACCACTACCACCACCACACTATGTACTATAATTCCATGCCCATGAAACACGCTACACTGATACAATGGTCATTACATACAACCTTTCATTTTTTTACTACTACAGTATAGACCCATCAACCTTTCCTTCATTCAGCGTAGCGTCATTGGATTATTTGACATGAAACAAAACAACACGACATGACGACCACCACATGTTATCACTAATATCCTCTCAGGTTTTAGTACTGGTTAGTCATCAAAACATCAAACTGGATCAGACCAGAGTAAAAGTTGCCTAGAAAATACAAATATACACGATGGTGGTTGTAATAGTAAAAATTGAAAGTGGTCAACCGACGACGAAGCCGTACCGGCCGGTACTCGGCAAAGTATAAAAAATACAACAAGAACAACAGCACACCTGTCTGCTGCTGCTCTTTATTTAAAATGTAACTTTTAATTCCAATCCAAACCGAACTAAAATCGAATCGAATGCATACCTATTCATTTTTACATAACATTATACCGATGCTTCACAACGGTGTGGACAGGAAATAATAAATCTGGGGAAACTGAGACAAAAAATCATCAACTGATTAGATATGCTCTACACCAAAAAACTCAACCGGAAATGTGAAGATTTTTTAAACTATTATTTATTTAGGGGATCAGCAGGTGATGATGATGATATTCTTCGTTCACAGTAATCATCATATGAGTCATACAACCAGTTCACCTTTCTTGTGAAATCTTGCTCATTCCTAACAAATCTATCTTTTACATTCACAGTGCCTATTTTAGGAAGATATTACATATTATTATTATTATGTATTTAATAGGTTACCCACCTTCAACACTACCCCCACACATTGCATTACGCACCAACGGAAATGCCCATTTTATCTTGGTGGCGTTTCAACTCACTCCCAAGTGTTTTGTGGTGTGGCAGCAAAGAGCAAACATATGACCAGTGATCAACACTGTTTATCATTCTCACCGACGAGGATTATCATCAAAAAAGTAAACATATTGTGAATGAAAGCACACAAAAAATGTTTCCTTCTTTCTCGTGTTTTCCACAGTTGTGTCGTAATGATTACATAACAATAATGAACAAGCTGTGTTCAGAGTGATGTAATGTCACTTGTATCGAAAAAATAGTTATGAGCCTTGTTCAATTCTTTCTTTATTTACTTTTGTGTATTCTTGCCTTTCCCAAAGTCTAATGACTTCTCTCTCTATTTGTGTCTCGCACCGAAGTGTTGCCTAACCTAACCTATCTCAAAAAAGGCAGTGAGTGAGGAGCAGTCATCATATCGTATATTATGCCAGAGCTAAATTAAAACAGACTTGACGTGGTAAAAGAAGATCAAAAGATAATATTTTTCCCAAACAATTTTCCCGTCTTCTTATCTTTTCACTCGTGTTTTTTTTCTTCTGTATTTTCTTGTTCGACTGTTCATTAAAAGTAATGTAAAAGTCATAAATTGTCACAACAAGAAACATTCAGACATCATCATATCGGTAGCAGCATTACACCAGTTCAGCGGGACCTTTGCTAACCCACCCAATCTATCCTTATCATTGACAAATATCTCTCCACAGTTTATACTTTTCATTTAAACTGAAACAATATTTCAAAAGACTTTCTTCTTATCAGACTTTTGAGGAGCCATTAAAAAGACAGTGTTCGCCCTCCCTCATCATTATCATCATCATCCCTTTACCAACCACAGAAATTCATCATAAAAAAATGAAGATGAGAGAGATGCATTTTTTTAAAATAGCTAGCCATACACAAAAGTGTCACATTTTTCATGCATGCTCAGCATATCACTCATATTATGGCCCATAAAAATAAAAGTTCATCTGATTTTTACAGACACTGAAGAAGAGTCAAAGATCAGGTTGAACTTTAAATATTTTCCTCTTATCTCTGGAGAAAAAGACGAAAACCTCTGCTGAAAGAGATGCAGAGATGCAGAAAACCATTTTTAGGCCAGCAACAGTGATTACATACAAGCGGAAAGCAAAACAAGTGGAGGAAAATAAGTGAAGATGAGCAGCTGATGATGTTGTCTCTTGAAAACCAAGCAAAAGACCAGAGTTATGCACATAGACAGGATATTTTAATGCTGATGCTATTACATCAGCAGCGTTAATAATATTAATAAATAATAATAATCAAGTCTATCCTGTGCTAAAGAGGTCATCAAATTATTTCATATTATTATCATCACCACCATAATACCACCACCAGCATCACTCTCAAAAACCATGAACCAGTTGGCCAACTTGGTCAGAAAATGAGAGGTTTAATTTTTACATCGAAATTAATAAAACTGTCATGGTTATTATGATAGTCGGAGTGACTGATTATAATAAATTCTGCAATGACAAATGACAACCTCAAGTGTTTCCAGTTGCTAACGGCAAAAATATTGTTGCTTCTCTCTATACTCTTTTTAGCTTTTAATACCAACACCAACCAAAACACAACTTGGGTTTTTACGGAGTACCCGGCGACAAGTGCCGAATTTTTTTTGCACACCATAAAACATGAATAGTTGTATAAATTAGTTACTATTATTATTAAGCTAGGTTCTATACGTCCGATATAAGTAAAACATGACACTATCGATGATGATGATGGGACAAGACAACATGACTACCAAACCACCGCTACCGAAAAAGAAAACATGAGCCAAATGATGGACAAAGTAACCAACAGCAGCAGCCACTAATGCCCATTAATACCTCCATATCACAATGTTTTATTTTATTTTTTTATATCATTGAACTGGTTGAACTTTCTGGAAATACAAAAGAGCTTAAATTTTATCATCATGATTGGGTCATTGAATTCACTCATTTTTTGGAAATAAAGATACATTTAATTGCTTTACCACTAAACATGTCAAGTTGGCTTTGCCAACCAAAGACACAATCATTCTGCTAAAGGCTGATTAACGTTTAAAAAATAAATAATCATTTCCATAAAATACCTAGCTATAGCTATTTCATTTATGTACTAATAGTTTGCATTTTTAATTTTATCTAGCTTCAGTAGACACGTTATATACTATATCTACTTATCTAATTTGTCCTCTTGGGTGATGTCTGGGTGAATGTGTTGATGAACTAAATAAAATATTTTCAATTTTATTGCTTACTCTGCTATATTTGCCTGTTATTATACCTCTCATCCTACCGACTTTGAATGATGCTCGTCACGGCTCATCGCTCAATAGGTACCTATGCATGTCTGATGTGAGATGATAGCAAACAAAGTTTCGTAAAGAGTTGCATTGGTGCAGTGCATGATGATGGGTTGGGTGGGTGTAGCTGAAAAGGTTGCAGATGCACCCTGTACCCAGCAACCTTATCTTCATTACTGACTGACATGAATGCAAGTAGGTATATAATGAGCAAGTAATTTTTTTTATCATTACATGTCTATCTGATGTATTTTATGCAAATTATTGTAGGACACAGAGAACTGCAAATAACTACTGAAATTTACTTGACCCAGCCAGCCATAACCATAATGACCACTGGTAATAATAATCAAAACGAGCTTATTTTCCAGACATTTCCATTTTTTGCTTATTTTGCAGTTTGCAACTTTGCATTAATCTCGAAAGATAAATAAGAATAAAATGTTGCAGATGCATCTTATCGATTTATTTTATATATGTAATCACGTAAACCACTTACTATTTGTCCATCAATCCAGACAACAAAGTATCAATTTTCGACCTAGCACCAGACGGTCGGTCACACTCAACATGCCTATTGAAACATATTTGTTATTTTATGGAAAAATTTGCAAACTCTGCGTCTTTTCTAGATAAGCATAAAGACCATAAAGTGTTCGGTTGGCTGGTTGAGTTTGGTGTAAACTGGACAGATATATTTGCTTTAAAAACATGTACGTATTTCGAGCACACATTTGGTAGGTATTACACAAGCTCTACTTTTTTGTACGCGAGGTTATAAATCAATCTTTTTGACATGTATGCATCATCATGATGACGGTGGTGGTGACTGGTGACCAGCTAATTTGGAGCACATTGAACCGTAAATAAATACACATATATATAATTTTAAAAGAGAAGAAGGGGTGAAATTAAAACATAATGCAGCTGCCCGATGACGATGGGGATGCTGCTACCGCGCCTGTTGCTTTTCACACTCAGGTTCTAGACATTAGTTACTTTTTGTGCCAATTATGCCAATTTGGTACACAGACAGATGCATGTGAAAATACAATATACACATTATTATGCCTCATATGTGTACCAAGTTTCATGCGGATCTGTTTGCTTTGAAATTTTGTTGTTCCTCTTTGCAAAAAGGTGACCTGTCGTTGTCATCGTCAACCCAGTCGCTACATATAGCCATCACACCATACGACTACTTGACTCCAACCCACCAACTAACAAAAAACACTCGACTTTGTCGCTTGCTAATCAACGCCATTATCATCATCATGATCGCCAATATCGCCATCATCATCATCATCATCGCCGTCCTTTGTTTGTGCTAGCTAGGCAAAGTCAACAAACTTTACAGAAGTCTCTTGTTGATCACACTTATTACAATTTCACAACTGTCCGTCCTCGTCATCAAGTAAGCTTAGCTTGAACAGACAGCTATTAGCATTATTATTAGCACCAAAAATGGGAAAGGATGGCGCGATACAAAACTCATCTCACTTGATCAAATTATTTTGCTGAGTCGCCATATTATTTATTACAATTCAGTCAGTGCAAACTGTGAAATGAAATGTTGAGGCAGGCCCTCTACAAAATAAATAAAGTTTCAGCAGATAAATGAGAAAATGCTGACGACCACGCAAATGTACCTCTTTTTATTCTCCTTCTTCACATAAAATGGTACTACCTATTTTCTCATTCGCATAATTACAGCTTGTCACAGCAACCACTACTAACCTTGCTTAGTTGCCTTGTCTACATAATAAAAAATGGATCAATTTGGAACCTGAATCCGTGTATTAAAATGAAATATACCAATAAGTACTGCTATACAACACTCAAGTGTTTGCATGCCGCCATTCCAAATTAAAATGATCGTCACTTGGCTAACTTTAAGTTTTTGACAATTTTCCTTATTTGTTTCATTTCATGTGCTAGATCATTATTAATATGCAAATGTTAAAATGCACAATTATAAAATCCAAGAAATCAACATGATTTGTACGTTGCTATGCTAACAACGGTTGAAAAACATAATTAATTCAGCCCTCTCAAGAAAGTCGTAGGTCGAAAACGACGCAGACAAACCAACAAATCTGGACTTTACATCTGAAACAACCTTCATAAACCCTATTATTATTATTATTATTATTATTATTAACATTATTAACTTCTTCATCAGCCAGTAATCAGAGTAATTATTATTAAAGTATTTTGCAAGAGAGAATAATGGGACAAAGAACATGACAGTCAAAATAGCCGACAGCTGGCTAACCTTATCAATCCATGTCATTGCAATGATTTTCCATTGGACTACTCATCATCTTCAGAATCAAGATAAGTAAAATACAAGGGCGAAACGAATTATTATAAATTTTAACCAAATAAAACTTTAAAAAATTATTACTCAAATTTCCTGATGGTATATAGATGCACCACTATGCGTAATAATAACATTTCTTTTCACATATATTAATAACAGCAACTTTTACGCGTGATGATATGGCATGGTGACGTTTTCAGCAGAGACTGCTATGCACATTAAATGATTGGAATTTATCAAAAAAAAAGTATTGTTTGATTTTCCATTGGACTACTCATCATCTTCAGAATCAAGATAAGTAAAATACAAGGGCGAAACGAATTATTATAAATTTTAACCAAATAAAACTTTAAAAAATTATTACTCAAATTTACTGATGGTATATAGATGCACCACTATGCGTAACAATAACATTTCTTTTCACATATATTAATAACAGCAACTTTGACGCGTGATGATATGGCACGGTGACGTTTTCAGCAGAGACTGCTATGCACATTAAATGATTGGAATTTATCAAAAAAAGTATTGTCATGGAAGACTGGCCTGTATGCCTGCATGTGAATAAAATGTGCACACTGCACATATAAGCAGCGGCATTTGAACGTTCTATACAGCTGGCTTTCTATTTTGTTCTTAGAACTACAATTTGTGTCAGGCGATGAGTCATGGCTTGGCCCATTGCAAGTTGTATGAGGTAACTAGTAGTAGCAAGGAATATTATACATTTTTCGTGTTTGAAAATAACCACAATTTTTATCGTGTAACTTGTGAACGTAGTAACTCCCTGTCTACTAATTCACATTTTCCTCGATTCAATGCGTTCATTAAGTAGCGGAAGATGATCATTTTATAGGAGCAACAAACAATAAACACGCTATTTCGCCGTTGTTTGACAGTCTATCTGAAATCCATGACCCCTCTATACAAATATTTAAAATTTAAAAACTTTAAAAAAATTAAAACTCTGTTAGTCTTGTCTGTTGCTGCTGCACCCCGATGCATTATTATTTTATTATTATTATTACGTTACACTTACACATCCTGTTGTAATGGGTGCAAGCGAAAGCCTTCTTGATGATAATGTTGGAACTTTCATTTTTTTTAAATGTAGTTTGTATAACAGTTGTTATAGAAGAGCAATCTTCACATATTACAGCAGAGATATATCTATCACCAAATTATCGTCACCATTTCATTTACAACAACAATTAACTTTTTTTCATTTAATACTTGCTACTCTACTCCTACCTCTAGACTTACTACAGACAGACACAACAGACATTTTAGCAAAGTAATTTTTCATGTACAAACATTGTAGCTTTTACAGGTTGTGCAGCAGCAGCAGTAGTCGCGATGGCATGTGGCTTTGTTGTTTAATAGAAAAGAAAAACGTTGGACTAGACCACGACCACGCACAGCACCACGCGGGTGGACTATAAATCGAGGTCAGTCAGTTGGTTCTCTGCCTGCTTATATACTTTATTTGCCGCTGCGCTCGGTTTCCGTTTACTATTTTACTACCACAACAACAATAATAATTCATGCACATGGCGTGCATATCGGTATGCAGTTATGCAGCATTATGCACGAAACTAATATTTTATAATCATTCTCATTACTCTACGCTGTTACGCATAACTTTGACAAAAAATGGTTTGTGAATTGATTTTTTAATGAACACCATTTCTAGTGAACTTACTTTAGTTTTCTTTTAAAAAAAGCAGCGTTAAGATATAAAAAAATCAACCGTACTGGATAAACCAAAAATACTGGCGAGTGTACGTACTACGTACACTATGTGTGCATTGTGCATCAATCACTTACACATACCTATCTAGAAGAAATATGGATGACTGCATAGACTGCGAAACAGACAGTTGTTGTTGATTTTATTAGTGGGTAAAATATTTAGCTTTTCTTTGAAAATTGTTTTGTAAATTTTGGACGACAGGCAAGACTTAGAAGAAACCTCCAAAAACCAGCAAGGCGGATTGAAAGAGGATTATGTACAAGTTGTACAACATTCAATTCAATCTATCCACATCGTGTTTTGTGCTGTCCTACCTGTCTGTCTGTATGCCATTCTATAAATGTATTACTGTAATGCAGTAGTAAATGAAAGGCAATGAACCATTAACTTCTGATCATACATGTCAAGGTGTCCCGTTCGAAAAAGGGGTCCGAGCGACCAATTTACAAAGGGGTCGTAAGCGCGGCTCGCGAAGCTTCGCTTCGCGAGCCTTAACTGTTATAAATAACACTGTAATGCAGTAGTAAATGAAAGGCAATGAACCATTAACTTCTGATTTCCATAGAAGAATACAGCGTTAGTTGTACACCTATGCAGTAATGCAGTGATTGCAGTGCATAGTATGCACAGTGCACGCACACCATTTAGGTATGTGTACAAAGTATGTTGGTCTTAAAAAGGTGTGGATTTTTCAATAAGAGTAAAATATATAAATACATGTTTCCTAAGTAGTAAGTGAAGTCAAATACAGGCTCGGAAAACAATGCGTGATTTTATACTCATCATGTACATTCAGCGTACGTGCATTCTCGATGGCTACCCTATGATGTGCCCAAGTTTTTTTTCTCCTTATAGCTGGAAAGGGGTTAAAGAGAGAAAAAATTAAAAGAAATGAACAGCAACGAAACGCAATGCAACTGCTGCTGCTGTGCGTCCAGATGTTTTTTTTATTCTCTCTCATAGTACTGATGGTTTACCAGTCGATTGATATAGCAAAACTACGAACAACGTTTGTATTATACTATCAACAAGATAGTATTTAAAATTGAATAAAAATTTTAGTATGAGAATGCGGCAACAATTTTACTACAAACCTTAACATAGCTTAATATAGCGACGGTCGACCCGATTTCTAAGAAGGCAAATATAATAAAAACTAGAGGGAAGCGAAGCAACCCATAGACCCAAACTTGCCAGTCAGGGAAGAAAAGAATAATAAAAAGGTACAGTGAGAAAACGAACGAAGAATACCTACTAATAAAAGAAGGGAATGAATTGAATAAATACAGTGGAAAAAGAGGAGGCGGATGATGAGTCTTCTTCTTGGGTACAATTCAATATAAGGCGAGAAGGTTTTACTCTGAAAGAGTAACAAGAATAAAATGAAAAGATTTTTGAGTGAAAAAAGGTTGCACTCTGCTCAAGTGTTGCCTTGCTTCTTTCATTTTTCTATGGAAATTGTAGACAAGCAAGCAGCTGAAAAGTATTTTTCTCTTTTCATTGTATTCTTCTTTTCTTGCTATTATACAAGATTGCTATGTCAGTTTTATAATAATTATTGTTCTGCTTTTATGTACCTTTTACAATAATGCATGGACCATGCTCGTTTCTTGCTGGATGAAGTTTTTCACTAGAATGCATTAATGCATTTCCTTTCTTGTCATTGATCATCTTAAAAGGAGAATACATAAAATAAGAAGATGATGGCGAGGAAGAACAAGATGAGAAACCACCTCCAGCAAAATTATGCACAACCAACATGATCAACATCAACAACAATAATCCACAAACGTTTTCTACAGTGGTGGAGGGAACCTTTTTTATTTGACCCATTTCATTTGAAAAGAGAAAATGCAGAAAAAAAAGATGATGATGATATTTACAATGGAGGACACACAATGAATGACTACAGAGGAGGTCGCCGGTCAAGCAAGTACAACATAATATGCACGTCCTTCATGGTAAAATGAAGATGACGATGGAAGAAGATTATACTTCATCTTTCCTTGCTACTGATGTCATCAACATTTTAGTAACAATCTCTGCATAATATCCTACACAAATTGAACTACAACTACGGTATGCCAGAAAAAAGCGCTTTGATTTTTTATTTTATAAAAATGCTTACCTTGCTAAGCTTTTCTCCCTCATGGTGTGGCAAAAGATTCCTCAATGATTGAAATCCAGCATTGATGCTTTGCATCCGTCTTCTCTCATTCGAGTTGGCAATCTCACGACGAAGTCGTTTTTCCTGATCCATCGCCTCTCGATCCCGCTCTGGTGCAATGCCACCATCTCCACCAACCTCTGGCGGAGTGGTACTCGGCATGGGTACTGGAGGTAATGGGCTGAAGTCTTTCATCCCGACTGTCTTTTTGAACAACAGCTTGACAGAGTTTACAATTACAGCTTGGAAAAATTAAAATTTCAGCTTGACAGCTCACCAATTCGCTTCTAATGCTTCTTCTATGTTGTTTACTCCACAACAATAATCAGATGGTAGAGCACAGATGGAAATAATATCCAGCAAGTATTCAGTTTTCTGTGCACCACAATTTTTCAACAATAACTTTGTCAGTACAACAAAACAGTTTTCACACTTTTTATACAGCACTATTTTTCAAAACCCACCAAAAATATTTCAATGGAAAATCCAGAAACTTGTATTTTTTCAACAAAGTCGATCTTCTGAACAACACAAGTCAGATGAAAAAATTGGCTTCCCAGTTTTTGTAGCAGTGCTGCTGATACGTCGTCGGCAAGTAGCTGGCTGCCACTAATCAAAGAATGATTCAACAAAAATAAGAACCGGTGACAAATCTCTCACAATAATAATAATAATGAGAACGAGAACCACAACAAACGTGCGATTTTTTATTATTATTCGTCTTTTTTTATACACTGACTGCTGCTGATGGTAGTATACTTCTTGAAAGTATTTCTTGGTTGTGTGGAGGTAAACTTCCAAAAAGGAGAATGAAGATTGTGTTTAGGTATATATTTCTCACACGCCAAATCTCACAAAGTCACAGTGTGTGCTCCTCACTCTCTGAAACCAAAACGCAAACTGAGCTGTTTCTGCAGCAGTGCGAGTGCAGTGCTTGTTACTTGTTTCATTCCTCTTCTTTGCTTGCTTGCTTCTCTGCTGCTTGCTGCTACATACAAAAGCGTTGCTTTTTTGATCATCGGTTGGTTGGCATGATGATGATGATGCTCGCCTGCTGTTCCAATCTTCCTCCAAAAAAAGCTTCTCCTGGCTGGCAGCCACCAACACCAACATCAACATCGTCAACAATATCAGCCCGTCGGTCGCTCGTTGCTGCTGCTATTACTACTATTACTATTATTACTACTACTACTACTACTTTTACTATTCACCATTCTCTCATACATACACTATCATCAGCAGTCGCGGTAGTAGTGGCGGTGGTTGGTGGTGGTACGGCATTCAGCATTTTTTGAGAGAAAAACTCAGTCAACTCAGTGAATGCAATGCACCAAACATCAATTCAGTCAGGCAGCAGCACAACGAAACGAAAGAAGCTGCTATGCATACCATGTTATGCCACCGCGCCGCCACCACCACTTTGAGCAGCAGCAGTTGGGTTTTATTCAAAGAAGAATAAGGGAGAGAAAAAGCTGACTTGCATGTGGATATGGATGTATTCGTCGTAGTAGTAGTCATCATCATCATCAACATCGAGTCGAGACAACAACAGGAGGAACATCGGAAAGCATCACTACCTCCACCACCGCCATACAAATGGTTACAAAAGAAGATGGGAATGCAAATGCATGCTGCTGATAGCAGCATAAATATTTTGTAGGCATTCATAGAATAAAAGCAGGCGTGCAGGCAAGGGGGAAAAGTGCCTGGTCGTAGAGTGCGCTCTTGTACGCATGCATGTGTGTATATTATTTATATATGTAGTCTGTATTATTATGGTGAAATTATTCAGCTTTGTATGTATCTATGTCTGGCTGCCTGGGTGCATAAATATATTATTATAATTATAATTATATCAAGGTATATCGAGTAGTTATTTATTTTGATGGTGCAATATACAAGGAAGATTCGCCCACTACGCTTTGCTCTCTCACAAAAAAGCGACTTTACATTAACGTGCCTGGTTGCACTGTTAGGAAAACAAAGTTAACAAATATATTATGTAGTATGTATGTATGCATATTCGTGTATGACCAGGAGTATGTATATTCTAATATTATTACTCATATGCTAAATAGTATTTAGTAAATACTACTTACTCACACACACACCATACATTAAAAGAAAATGTTTTCACGAGAAAAGAGTAGTACATAGTAAAAGGAGAGAAGTAAAGCTTCTCCGAAGAATTGCATAATGTTTCTTTCCACATTCCCTTTTCATAGCGATTCATTTCTTGTTGTAAATATTTTCTTTGTAGGAATGCTGCTGATGCTAATACTATTACTGTTGTTACTGCTGCCAGTGGCAGGCTGCCACATCACACCGTCTGTGTACCTCACAATCAGACTGTGTTGTATTTATTTTGGCATTTTTTGTATGAAGAATGCAACGAACCAATGGTAGACGTAGATCGGTGAAATTCATCATCGTACCGTGTTATTGAATGGAAGATGCCGGTTGATAACGCGTTATATTATAAAAATGGGAAACAAAATGCTGACGGTCTTTAACTATTTTTTGATCAATTTTTGATCAGTAATACTTAAAAAAGTTGAAAAACTATTAATGAATGATACTATTCGTCCTCTCTCCACATAGCATTACCAAGTCTTAGTTGGAAGCTTAGCATAGCTTAATCTAAATCTTTGATTTCGGGTAGTTATGGTTATGACTTTATTTTGTTTGTCGTATTTATGTACGCAGTTATAACTTTTATACCACTTCATCGATTTATTTTCTTCGAATTTGGTGTGCAAGTTACTTCGATGTCAACTAGGAACGGTATTGACTTTGGTGCCGATGGGTTCACATGGAGAAGTGGCTGGAGTGGTCCCCAGCCAGAATTTTAGATGTGAAGATTATTTTAATGATGTTACTGATCGTGAAAAAATCAAAAACTAGACATTTTTGCTGAAGGCTGTAGATGTCTATGAGTGAGGTTATATGTCTGTCTATATAAATATATATATATATATATATCTGTAGGTATATATATATCTTACAGCTGTATATTTTCCATCATGGTTTAACCAGACTTGTTGTTAAAAACCTTTTTAAGGTATCAAAAATACGGCCTAATGCAGTATTTACATTATACTGCATTTACGCTTATGGAGCTAATGAATGGCATCATCATCAGCTTGTTCTTAGATTGAATGTATGCAAAAATAGACACTGCAATATAGCAAGAATAGCAAGAAAAAAGACACTGTCCGATTTATTATTCTCATTCTCCTCATCATTTCAAGAGAGAAAAATGCATTGTTGTTAGCTGTAGCTTGATTAATACACTTAAGAACGTACGGCAGCGACAACAACAACGCAGCGAAAGCCAATCCATTTTATTTTACTATCACTCACTACTGTCACTACTTCTGCCTGCACTACTCTAATAATATCTCGCTACTATTACTACTATTACTACCACCTCCACCGGCTTTACTCATTCCCAACTTTAACTTTCTACAACTTCCCTTTTTTGTTAGACAGTCATACCAACCAGCGTAACCATACATGCCAATGATTTTTTCTAGTATCTAGTATGCCTCTATGCCTGGTCTCTTCTGGTGATAAAAAAAATTCTAAATGTGTTTGTGCAAGTGTTTTGGACACTACTACTAGTAGCAGTAGGTATATTTTATATAATATACCTCATTCATTATTACATTACAATGATGATGATGATGATGAAACAACAATGCAACGTGTACCACAGACTGATGCGACGAATGGAGTGCAATGTGAAGCAAGCAAAGGGAAAAGAAATTTTGTGTGAGTGAGAGAGTGAAAAAAGCGTCTCTTTCCTTTCCTTTCCTCTCTCTCTTGAGCTTTATATGTACTTCTATGACATGCACAAATGTAATCCTGTTCCCTCTGCTGCTGCTGCTTCTGTAATATTATTACATATATGCTTTTAGTTTCATTCGCTGATGAAATGCATACTTTGTTAAAGTTTGTCGAGAAGAAAAAGAGGAGTGAGTAGGAATGGGAGGATGGATGATGGAGTTGTTTTCTGTTTTGTCTGCTAACCTTCATCCTTACTTTACCTTAGCAAAACGCTCTCATGTACTCTTCCATAAAAAGCAGCAGGCACGCTACTGCAGCCAAGAGCATCAAAATAACCACATTGATGTGTGGTGGTGGTGGTGCTAGTGCGATGGCGATGATTTTGTTCATGATAATAGTAAAAGATGTTTTGGATGATGATAATACGTTTATTTTGTTAACAATTCTCTTATTATAAAAATGCTGCTTTGCTGCTGCTGTTGATTCTCTCTATCTAGTCTACCAGTAAACCATTGAATGTCATGTTGTTTTCATCAGAGGTTTTTAACGAACATAAAAGTCTCTACCACTTTCATATATTTATTTTGAAATTCTCTGAAATTTCCATTGTCGAAAAATTACTTTTTTGTGCATCCCAAAAAATTAGACGTATTTTCATGAATATGCATGTAGCATATCTACGTATTTTGTTATTTACTAAAAACGTAAGCGTCATCTCCACCTTTTGTATTAAAATGAGTCACATGTTAAGGAAGAAAACGTTTTAAAAGAGAATAAATATTGAAAAAAAAATCTGAAACAAACAGCAAACTCCTGTAATATTCACTATTCATCACCACACCAAGCATCCGTTTGTTATGTTTTATGCTACATAGGTACATACATGTGTGTGGTTATGGTGGGTATAAAAATGTATGTAATCTGCACATGAGATCAGATCGCGTTACCTTGAAAAGAATTTTGGCCTCTGTTGCGATGATGATGATGATGTTGATGATGATGAATGCACAAAAGAATGAACCATGCTGAAACAAAGTAAATCTAAGCTTTGCTGTTTTCTGGATAAAATTGTCTAAAAAAAGTTGCCCATGTGATGATGGTGTTATTACTGGAGTTTTTGGTGAGTACATTTACACATTGTTGTGCTCTTTGAGATTTAGTAGCTTAAAAACTAGCTCGTTTTTGGACGGCAGTATGCTGCATCATGCATTGCATATGATGATGATGATTGCATCGTATGCCTTTATTAAACTACAAAGTATAATGGGAATATTGCGATAGTATACAAAGTTGGTAGTTGTAGAGCAGTCGTAGTAGTATACAGCAAAAATAATAGAACAAAGTAATTGTCTTTTTTCCTTGAGTCAGTCATTTTATTATTATAACTCATGCATGACTATGACTCGAAGCAAGCCAAAAAGCAAAACCATGGGAAAAAAATCTCCATAGGATTTGATGACCGACAACAACAAGTCAAGTTGTTTTGTAGGAAAGGAATGGTGTGCACGTCGTCGTCATCATGTGTTGTAGGAGGAGGAGATTTTGTGTTCACCTAGGCGCTTTATTCCCTTGTTTTTATTACACTGTATACAAGTGCATGCATACAAATGTAACAAAAACTTTACTACTACTCCTCATGGAATTTACGAGGGTACGTACAGTGGAAAATCAAAAATGAATTGCTTGTAACATACAAAAATTAATCTGCATACCTACCTAGCGGAGGAGGAATAAAAAGTAAGGAGCAAAAAATACGAAAATAACATAGATTAGATGTAGATTCTCTTTGTATGTGGTCAAGTTGTTTATTGCAAGAAAGAGTGAGCAATGTATGGAAGAAGATTAGGTTCATCACCGTCATAGAGATGATGATCATGCAGGTACTATGACAGTGCAATGAATAGATGAAAAAGTTGGAGGATCCTCAGCAGCACCAAGCAAATCAAATCGCAATTTTTGTACTGTAACTAAAACATTCGTCTTTGACGCAAGGAAAACAAAAATTAATAATGGCAGCACTGTACCCTAATCGTTTCATTTCCCTTTCCTTCTTCTAACAATATCAGGAACAACTGTGGGAGTTCTATAATATGCATGTTTGGCGAAAACTGATTTCCTGGCTATCGTATCATACTCATGCTGCTAATACCTAAAGTAACTTTTGTTGATGCTTTTATAAATGAATGGCTTGACTTGGCTTTCTAATAAAAATGGGTTTGATTTTTGCTTGTAGCGAGCAAGTGAGTGGGAAGCGTCAGATTTACCTAAATGCAGTTGTACGTATGTCGTGTAGGAAGGTACGTAGGCAAAGTCAGGTAAATTGTAACGTAAGAATTCTACTAAATGGAATGAAAATGTACTAGCAACGCTGTTATTCAGCAGCAGCACTTTGACTTTTTCGTTTACCTGTTCATTTATAATGATGACTAGTCATGTAGCAGCACTATTTGGGTTGTAGTAGTAGATGCATCAAAGATTATGATCTTCTTCTTACATTATACCTACTAAATGTAAGGTCTTCTTGGGATAACTGGTTTCTTAAAGTCTGAGTACTTAGAAGGGCTGAACATGAAGACGGGATTTTCTCCCTCAACATGCATGCGTAACAATAGTGTATGCGTATAAGGGCGCATAATGTAGCGACGCTACATTAAAGTATCCAGCAGAAAATACCGGCAGGCCCAAAGAAAAGAAATTTTATCCTTTTCAGCCAACAAAAAATGAACCCTTCATGATGCTTTTGAAATGATGGGGACAATCAAGAGTCTCAGCTTCATCATTCATTATCATGCTTACCCATTTTTGTATATGCATAGAAAACGAAGGTATACGTAAAGCGTAACGCCATTTGTTTCCTTGACTTGATGCTTCATACTTCATATATATATATATATCGCTTGAGCTTTGATAACATTTTGTTTGTTCCACTCTCGTTTCTTTTGTTGTTATTATTTTTGTTACGTATTTTTTCAAGGATAAGCATGCACAATATTTGAGGATCGTGAGTGCATATAGCAACATGTTCTTTGATGACACCGCTTCGACGTGGTTTTTTGGTGTAGTGATTGTGCTGTAAGAATGAAAAAACGCAGATATATACCTAACTCGACTGAGATTACCTATTACCTTGAAAAACATGTTGATAGGATAGGTGATCTGATCATCAAAAGCTGCATCTTGCAGCAGTCGAAATTGCGTGATGGTGCAGGGTTGTTTGTTACACATTTTCCATTGTTGCAGGTTGCACAAGTAGCAGCAGCAGCGTAGTGCACAGTCGGTGAACATTTTCATATATCCTCAAAACAAAACTAGTTTTGCTTCATCATAAGCATCATCCAACAACGTCGTCGGCCACGCAGAATGTGATTTTTAGGTTGTGCTGTGTAATGATAGCAACACAAAAAGAGTAGCCTCCAGAAGAAATTGGATTTCCTGAAGTGAATCTTCCTTGAGGGGGTGGAACCATCATATCATCATCATGATAATATGGTTGTCAGTATTGACGCTAAAGTAAAGCAATGGGAGAGAGCGAGAGGTGAACATGATGTGATGTGTGTGATATGACTGTACCCTCCACTGAGGGTCATACTTCCACATTTGCGACGATTTTGTTGATGACGGTGACTATTATACACTATTTTATGGGTACATACACTGTAAATTTTGTTTGGCATGCCCATGAGCAGGGCATAAATTATTACCTGTCGCTCTTGTTTCTTCACTGGACTGGACATTGTATTAAAAAGATTGAGTTAACAAGCAGCTAAAAAGGGTCAACCAAGCGTGTGCTGTGCAAGTAATAATTGGTTGTTGTAGCTTTTGCGAGTCGAGTAATGTGCAAGAAGGTTGCTTCGATGATTATTCTGATCACATTGACATTATCAGCGTCGTTAAGTTATTAAATACACACAAGTATTGATACTCACTCCATTCATTTTTTCAACTTTGTGCCATTTACACATTTCAATAAAAGCTCCTTGCAGCTACAGTGCCACAAACCACCACGCCAATTGCACTTGCTCGTGAGAACCAATAAAATTACCAATGCAATGATAAACTTATTATATCATTTATGCAACATTATTACAATAGTAGGTAATGCTTTTCTTCACCAAATTTTTAAACCAACGTTCAACCAACTGACCTCAAGATCAGTATCATCTTCTATATTACTACATATTAACAACTTTATGGAGGCTTCCAAAATGACAGTCAAGTTGTGAAGTCTGTCATTATCATCATTATCACAGTAGTGATAATTATGAAAATGATTAATTGTAATAATTTTTTCATGAAAAAACACGTTTTTGCATACATAAATGGTATTTCTACTCTGCGTGTGCCGCATCTTTATGCGCAACAACAAAAACGGTTAATGCATACTACAGCGCAACGTGTTTACGATTTTACGCCAAACACCGTATACTGTAGTGCAGTAGTCGGTGCAGCAGTGTACCATCATAGGAGTACCAACTTTATCAAGTATTTTGGATTCCTACAAATGTTCCCAATGACCCTCAACGTCGTCACTACAAACACGCGTGTTATCAAGCATACAAAGTTTGTTTACATACTTAAAAACGACTATATACTGAACATTGGTCTTTTTGTATCAGAATGTTTTTTCTTTCGTTTTTAGACACGCTTGAATGTGTTAGTACCGCAGTCATAAAATATGCAAAATATACATTTTTTACTGAACGTTTCACAAAATGAAAAAAGTATGTTATGCTGTTGTTGAGATTAGTGCAAATATGGAGATGGGTATAGTGTTAAGTAATAAAAAATAGCTCCATTAATTCTTAAGACAGGTTTTAATAAATAATACAATTTTAAAATTACTTTGGAATTCTCAATTCAAACTATTTAATCTCCAATGACGGATCATGTTTATTGTATTTCATAAAAATGATATCAATTCAAACTTGCTAGTATTATTTTGGGAAAGATTTCAAAAAGATTTTTTCGTGGTAATACGCCAATTCTTGTTCAACATTTAAGCGCGTAGCTTCACTAGACTTTCCATAATATGTATACATACTGGTTTATTGTACCTATTGGAGATTTTATATTTCTCACTTCTGATGTGATATCTATGTGGATAGGCAATGGGCAGCATTAATTTTTATTCCTATCTCTAGTTTGATGGCACTAGTTTGATTTATAAAAAAACATTCGACTGCTGAATTTGCATTTCCTTCAACATTTAAAATCCATCCCCGGCTTAATCTGTATTTTATGTACAGATGTATGAAAGAAAACAGACAAGGAGACACATCACCAACAGCAGCAGCGAACAGTTGAAAAACAGCAGCGCGGTAAATCCCTACTTGTTGTTGTCGTCGTTCGTCCTATAAATAGACA
>JAANSP010000412.1:0-22256 GCA_036850745.1 Homidia socia | reverse complement strand
TTCTCTGGCTTAGAAAACAAGTAATTATTGTATGAGATATGTAATACAAATGTTACAAATATTGAAGAAGGGTTTCTCCCTTTTTTGCACAATGCACTGATAGTGAAATTTCATGAAGTATATATCAAAAATTACAAAGGATTAAAATTAACTGGATTCGGTTCTGCAGTGACATTTATTGCTTAATGGCAAGGTAATGGATATTAATAATTGATAGCGTTTCCATTATTATATTTTGTCGCCGTTCATGTTCGCTTAGTCTTTTGACCTTATTTACTCAATTGTATTCCGCAAACTATATGAACAACTTCACTCAAAATATATTCTTCACAGCTTAAAGCTTAAATTGCAATTTGCTTCTTGCACTTTTTTTCTTAAATAAAGGATTTAGAATGGCAAAGGTTTATTATGGTATTTCAAAGCTTTACAGGGGATGACGAAGTGACATGTCCTTCATGTTCATGTTTATTTTTTGGTGATGATGCGATCATGAACGCTCTTGTTCTTGCTCGCTTTACACCATTACACCACGAAGATGAACAACAAAATAATGTAAACAAAATTAATCTTTTTTGTGCTTACAATTTTTGTCTGTAATGACTTGCTTTTCCCGACGACGAGGAGACGAGGGTAGCTCCATAAAAAATGGGTTTGATGATTTTTTTTATTAAAAAGTACTTACGAACAACAAATTAATGTAGCGTTGGCGAATAAGATGAATTATTTTCATTTTGAGAAATGGATTAAATATGATTACGCTGAAAGAAAAATGTGCAATGTAGTCCATTGACAGAAAAAAGAGGAGAGAAAAACAAGAATTACAATAGGGACGATGATAAATAGTTGATAAAAGTGGTAGTGGTGTGGTCGATCATGATGGTAATGAAAGATTATTTGTAGGGAAGTTGCAAATCAAACCAGCGCAATCCCAGTTTATTGTATTGCTTGGCAAAAAAATTCTACTTAAAAAATAATCTTCGAGGCATCAAAAGAAAATCACAATGATAGTAATAATGAACATTGGTGCAAGTAATTTGTAGTATACAATGTCGCTTTATTATTGGGTCTTTTATTATTGAGCAATATTGATATGATGACAACCTGAAACAAGTGCAGAATAGAATGGAATTGAAAGGAAAATGTATGCGATTATTTATGTATGATGAATTTATTTATTGAGGACATATACGTTAACATTTTGCGATAAATTTATACCTAACTGTGATTTTCATCGTGGTAAAACTCATTAGCTAGCTTGTATTTTGAAGAATATAACAACCTTTGTCCTTTCAGTAAAAGGGATTAACTGAACAAGCAACGCTCATTGATCTCCATCATAAAGACAATAAAGCCAAATTTTTATTTTTAGCTACCAAAGCTATCTGAATGCATGTATGTAGGTAATGTGTTTATGTAACTGAGCTTTATCCCAACGACTTTAGCATTACTATAAAATTGTGTGAGAACTGGTGTTTCTTTTGTCCTTCTGCTGTTTAATTAGGCTTATCATTGTCTCTTTACACTTTTTGAGGTGCTGATTGATACTGTAGTTGCCAAAGACTTGTCGCTTTCTGGTTTATGATGTGAAGATGACCCAATATTATTTACACGTTATTACTATCACACACAGCTTCACAATTACTTGAGCAGGGGATACATTGAAGACATTGGCTGTCATTTACCACTGTACGGTAATGAGTCGTCTTATCGAATTTTGTCAAGGAATATACAGTTAGTTAAGAAGAAGCATGCAAGTTGATTAGGTACTTATCCTGGTTGATACTGACGTACTTGATTAGGGCTTATGTACTTTTTGTGCATACACTTTTATGCAAGGTACCGTCATCATCATCCAGTTTAAATTAAACAAATACTTATGTAAAAACGTTATAAATTTGAAACGCGATAATGCAGCCACCTTGTTTTACCAAGAATAAGAACCACTTTGTTTTATGCATAAGACTTTTATTGTAAGTAGTGCGTGCGTATGTATTATAAGTATATGTATGACTTGTATGAGTAAGGTACTTCTTGGTTTTCATGTTCCAAAATAATGCTGTTCGTTCACCGTTCTTTAATTTACCAAACTGTCTATACTTAAAAGTTGAGGATAAATTTGAAAAAAAGTGGAGCATCATAATGAAATGATGTTGCAACTCTTTTACTTCAATTTCGTTCGGTATGCTGTTTTATCCTTCTGACTGGCGGTTCAACTTGCACACGTTTAGCCAGAGATGAGTTTTCCAATTAATTATGTTTCTTGCTGCAGTTCACGTACAACAAAAATCTATGATGGCGGTCGTCGTCTCTTTCTTTCTTTCTGGTTTTATCTTGATGAATCCGAATTCCATCTACCGCATCAATTTATTTCATCAATTTACAATATTAAAGAAACAGAGAAGAGAAGTAAGTTTACGTACAGCAAACCACATCAAAGCTTTCACTGTGATGAGCATTTTGAACACGTTGGCCCACACACCGTAGCATGCAGCGTCGTCATCTCTGTTGGATTTTTATTACACGTCGTATAACATGAGTTTACTCACAATCAGTCTGGTCGATATGAATCTATTCAATAGTACTCAATTTAACTCACTTTTTATGATCCAAGTTTTGTCAAGGTATGTACCTATCTATTATGCAATGCAGGTTTCAGATGGTGTCCTTAAGGCACTTGCATACATGCACAGATTTTAGCCATCATTTTACTCTCCGTGTCACTTANCATACATGCACAGATTTTAGCCATCATTTTACTCTCCGTGTCACTTAAATACTTGCTCATTAGTATTTACAAATTGTAAAATGCACAACCTTGGCACGTTGATGACCTTACTGTGGTAATTTGAGTTCTAAAATAACAGCGACACGTGTACACGCGCCAACTTTTCGACAATGAATAAATTTAACAATTAAAATAAACTGTTAAAAACTTCCTTGAATATTATTCGCTCATTGCATGAAATATATTTTTAATTTGCTAATTATCTCTTTTTATTTGCAGTTTTGTCTCGTGCCCAAAGAGCCCTTGCAGCATCTCTAGAAAATTTCCATTTCGAGTGCATAGGCAGTAATCGGACTGACGATGAAATTGTCATTGCAGATTCTCTCAGACAGTTTGGTCGACTCATATCCTCGATTGAGGATGAACGAGACCGAATGGTAAGGAAACAACAATTAATTCTTTTTGAAAATATTCTCTGTGAAAATATTTGTGTCTGGTATTAAATTATCATAACCAGAAACATCTCCAAGCACAGATTACCAGTTACACCTTACTTTTATAAGCAGGTGTCAATAATACACGTAGGCAATTTTGTTGAAACTAGAAATAAATGATCATTCAATATTACCCACCGCGTAAATAAGAAGATATATCCTATCATTCAAACGACTAAACTTGCTTGCCAGCTCAATNTATTACCCACCGCGTAAATAAGAAGATATATCCTATCATTCAAACGACTAAACTTGCTTGTCAGCTCAATAAAATTGCTTCCACCGAATAGAAAAGCAGAAAAGCACGTATTTACGAATAATAATAATAAATAACCTTATTTTTCATACTGCAAATAATATGCAGACAGAAGCAAAAAAGATCTTTTTAATTAAAAGCAACTGTTTCAGTCATTTTACTGACAATGGATGAGACGACTCATTGTGAATTGTGGAGTAAACGATATTTAAGTAGATATTTATTGCAATGTAAGCACCGCACCGGATGGTAGGATTCAAATATGGTAGGTAGACAGCGAGATGAAGTTGGAAATTAAGAGAAATCTAAGTTTTATGGTTCTCCTATGCCATACTTGAAATCTGACAGCTTTTATGTTTATTTACACAGCGTCTATCATTTTTTACTCTCCTACTGTGCAACATGTGTACGTTTTGATGGACGACACGACGAGTATGTTGTAAAATTTACTGGTTTATTTATCAGATTGAATTGTATTGGAATTATTGAATTGCGAATGGTAGCAGTAATTTGCAAAGTTGTGTAGCAACTAGAGTCATTCAAATCTAAGGAAAACTCATTTAATCACTTTACAGTTATAAAGTATGTCATGGAGAAAATGGAACTAATGTATGAGAACTGAGAACCTTTATGAGTGATTATTTTCAAAAGATTGACAGAAATAATACCTACAGGCTCAAATGTACATCTTTTTTTGTTGACCTTCCGAAATAAAACAAGACAAGTTACGGTTGCACTATAATTTCATGTTATTTTATTATTTTACGCTCTCAGATTTTAAATGAAACTTGTTGAATTAATTTTGTTGGTCTGTCGGATCAACTCAAAAAAAAGGGTTGAGAACTTCAAATCTAATTTTAACAATCGATTATCATTATTGCTTGATTTAACTTGTATTTTCTTGTTTTTTAAATTTTCAGTTGGAGAAGGCGTACGACCACTTCATAAAGCCACTAGATGATTTCCGTAAAAAGAAAATTGGAGTTGTTAAGGTACGCACCTTATTACTATTATGCTAACTATAAATATGCACTTGATATAGATTGTTCTTAACATCACTTTTATTATCGTCATCACATTTTTTTGCTGTTAAAAATGCTTTTATATTTCTATTTTTTAAACATTAGGAAGGGAAGAAGAAGTTTGAGAAGCAAACCCACAAATTCTGTACTCAAATCTAATTTTAACAATCGATTATCATCATTGCTTGATTTAACTTGTACTTTTTGTTTTTTAAATTTTCAGTTGGAGAAGGCTTACGACCACTTCATAAAGCCACTAGATGATTTCCGTAAAAAGAAAATTGGAGTTGTTAAGGTACGCAACGCAACTTATTACTATTATGCTAAATATAAATATGCACTTGATAGAATACATAGATTGTCCTCAACATCAATTTTAATACCGTCATCATATTTTTTTCTGTTAAAATGTTTTTATATTTCTATTTTTTTAAACATTAGGAAGGGAAGAAGAAGTTTGAGAAGCAAACCCACAAATTCTGTACAAGTCAAGAACGTTACCTGAATCTTTCAACTAAAAAGCAAGATAATATCTTGCAAGAGGTAGGTTTTGTTTCTACTTTATTTTTAAGCACATCTTATATATTTTTTCACGTTTCAATCATAGCGCTGATCCAAATTTACAGTACACTATTATTTTACCCTTGTCGCTGGATTTAAGATGGATAAACTAAACGTTGCTGCTGTCATTATATGAAAGCAAATCTCCACATACTTCCTGATATTTTATTTTATACCCACGCGCTGCTCCAGCCAAAGCATTGGAAAAAAGTATTAAAATATGTGGGAACATGTTATGTTAACAAAACATAGTGCAATAGTATGCTGCGTTACCGAAACACCACTCTCGCTAAGCAAAGAATTATGTGAAAATATCCCCACCACCGTCACCTTCACCACATAAAGCACGATTACTGTTTGTATTCCATTTTAGGGGAAAGAAGGATATATTTCTTGTTTTATCCATCCTTTTTCTTTCTCCATCACGGCAAACTAGTCAACTTCTCTTTGAAGGGGAAAGGGATTTATGTAAGCATTGTAGAAACGAACCCTAACTTATTTGTTTAGCGTTGTATGTACACTGTTTTTATGTTTCTCATCATAAACCATTGTCCTGTCTCTGCACATTCATATCCCAGCAGTAGTAGTATTCAGCCGAAAAAGAAACCTTTTATTACAGATGGGAGAGGAAAAGCATCTAGAATCTTACATAATATGTACCTCTTGGGTTATTATTAGGATAATAGGTACATATACATATTGTTGTATTGTGAGCAACAGTAAGTATGCGTTTAGGCAGATTATGCTTCTATTTTATGCTTTGAAAATCCGTTCATTCTTCCAAAACTCCCAACTCGTTTTTATATAAAATTTTGATTAATGCTGCTAATTAAACCAGTGATGCAATGATGAGAGATGACCACAAAAAATTATAGTTCCTATAAATACGTAATAAGTATTACAGTTACAGTATAGCTCCCATAAATACGTAAGAAGACCATTACTGGTTTTTTTTACCTGTTAGCACCCTACTACTACTACTGGTGAAAGCATGGAAACATGACTGTGTGTATAATTCGTGTAGTTTTTCTAAAGCAGCCAGCAGCGTCTTTCTCTATTTTTGTCCATGGTATCTGTATATATTATTGTTATGGATCTGTTTTTGTACTGTGCTTTTGAGGATGCCCTTCATGCTTTCATATTTTCTCCTCTCGCTCGGATACCCGTTTTGTATGTAGGTATTTATGGTGACTTTTGCACAAGTGCATGGACCTATTATATATATATACAAATTCGTACATTATTTCTAGTAGCATCCTAAAAATATAACAGATGTACGTATCTCATGTTCTGTAAATAGATACTGTATTCTCGAAGCAGCAGTTGTAATAGAATTTTATATATAGATTTATTATTTACATTTATATGTTGTTAACAATGCCAGAGAAAAAATCTGACTGAGTTGCTGACCAAATTTTGTTTATTTCTAGTTACTAATCTGCGTAATCCATTTTCCAGTTATTTTTAGCCAGTATGAAAGTCAGTCTTCTAGAAACAGTGTCATTTCCATTTTTGCCAAAAAAAGAAAAACTTCCAATATAATGGACATTAAGTTTGAAGAAAAAACGTTTAATTGTGCACAACGATGAAATTTTTAAATAATAAAAATAGATAATAGCAAAAATATGCTTGTAAATCTGAAATAACTGCTTTATGCTAGTTTTGTTTCTTGGTTCAGAGAAATCACATCTTCAAAGTGGCAGCTGCTGGTGTGCATTACTTGTTCTTAGAAAAAACGTTTTGCAGGGGCCACACACAGACTGTCATAAAAATTATTAAACAACAAGTTAAACAGCTCCTGCTTCAGCTTACCACTACAAGTCAGCGTCAGCATTCTGCCGACAAGAAACAACAATTATGGTGACATAATAATAATAACTGAATAAGTTTGATGTGTATTTACGAACGAGCACATTAGCTTATACTTAGCATTATACCAACTAACTGCAAAAGTCTTTGTCGTCGGTGATGATGCAAGTCGAGCTAATTTGTTTAAAAGTTCACTTGTCGAGTTTTCTCAAGAGCTTCTACGATATGCTTAGTATGTGATTGTGCATTAACTGAAACCGTTTGAAAACTTTTAATTATAATAATAGTTGTATTCTATACATACTATTTGGTGTTAGTGTTGTGGGTTTAGCAGCAGGTTGTTGTTGTGATGTATAGACAAACATTTTAGGAGACTGGCTATTGGCATCTTCTTTTTTTATAAACACGTCACTTGTCCTGTCACTCAAATACACTCTTCTTGTTGCATTTCTTTGTGTATGAAACAAGTCAAAATAAAAGGAATGAGATCACGATTAAGGTATTTCATCTTTAATTTCTCTGTTTATCTTCTTTTTTTATAAACACGTCACTTGTCCTGTCACTCAAATACACTCTTCTTGTTGCATTTCTTTGTGTATGAAACAAGTCAAAATAAAAGGAATGAGATCACGATTAAGGTATTTTATCTTTAATTTCTCTGTTATTACCACCAAACCACTGAAATAGTGATAACTACCTATTTTTTGCATGTTTTCGTTGTCAGTTTTACTAATCTTTCTTTAGCTTACTACATTTTAACGATAAAGTTTTACCCCTCCCTGCGCTGCGTCACGCCAAACCATGTTGCTCCTTGTCTCATTTTCATTGTCAACTGTCTCTCGGGTACACTGGCATGGTTTGTTTGTTGTGTAATGAAATTGTATCTTTTGTATAGGTTGTAAAAAATAATCATAATGATTTTTTAAGTCAAATTTCTGGAAATTTAATACTTGCAATGCAGCTACATGAGAGCATGCCAATTTTTTTCTTCTCAAATTCTAAGTAGACAGGTTGAGTCAAAGTAGGTTCGTACTAATCATTTATTTTTACATAATATTTAATGGTTATTGTTATTACTACGACTTTTGTTACAAGGAAAACAAAACAGTTTTTTTCAATGATGGTGATGGTGCAAAGTGGCAATGTAATACTGTCATTTTGTGTTTCATTACTGACCACCTTCGAATGTTGCCCGAGTCTAAATGGTTGGCTCTCTTGGTTGTTTTTACGCTCATCCAGCCAACTATTATGTTTGTGGAAAATATGAAATGAATTGTTGCAGCATTAGTACAATTGAAGATGGTTACTATTATGACGTCAGTTCTTGAAAATGTATCTTTTCTTAAAAAATAAATGTAATTTATCTTTTTTGCCAAAAATCATGTAAGTATTACTTTACAAAAATCTTTCATTGATAGTGTGCCATGATATGGTCGCATATCTCTTGCTCGCTTAGAGACAGATTCAGCGAAACGCAATTGTTCGTGAACCCAAAACGATATTTTACCATGAAATGATTCAGATTTAGAACATCATGAATGCTTCAAGATTATTGGTGCAACTTTTGTCATTGTGTCATCCTTCACTAATTGTACGTTCGTAATGGTGAGATGGGCATCTCTTTAAAAATAAAAACGAAATCTTTTCCATCATTCACTTTCATGGGTGTCTTAAAGATGGAAGATGAAATACGGAGCAGTATTATGTTTAGTTAGTAGTACACTGTTTGGCTAACAAACACGCGTTGCCCCATTTCAATTTTTCGTTGTAGAGTTTAAAATAATAGCAATGTCATTAGCACACTGTTCTTGAAAGAGGAAGTCCAGTAGATAAAAATAAGCATGATTAAGGTGACTCATTGTCAGTTGCATATCTGTAAGTGTAAGTAAAACTTATCGGTTGTAATTTTCTGCAAGATTAGTACTGTTCAGTGTAAAACAGTGGGTATGGTTGTAGCGTGATGGTGACGAATATTTGACAGAGGAAATTCATTCAATTCTCATTATATATTTTTACTTGTATTTTTAATAGGCGGATGCCTCCCTCGAGATGGAACAGCGTCATTTCTGTCAGGCTAGCTTGAAGTATGTTTTTCTCCTGCAAGAAGTACAAGAGTGCAAAAAATACGAATTTGTTGAAACGGTAAGTAAATTTTTAGTTTGTATAGTAATTAATTATATTTACTTGTGTTTTCTTGATATTTTTCGCTAGTGTAAATCTTAGCACCCACAATTCTGATTAATCATTTCCAAAACCATCTGAAATTGTCCTTTCAAATATTTTTTGAATCTTATATCCGTTTTTTAAAGTGAAAAAATAAATTATCATTAAATTAGGCACATTACAAACCTTTTTTTGGAAACAAATGACTAGATAATTGACTTCATTTTCAAGTCTGCGTAGTCTTGTTTATTTTTTTAACTGCACATATTTTCTATCGTATATTCAGTCACTCGAGTATTATAATTTTTAACCAATAGTGTCACATATCAGATTGAGGGTTAGTTCAAGTTTTGAAAATAGCTTCAAATAAGATAATGACAGTGATTTTATGCCACCTTGACTGATGTATAGTTTCAAACACTCTTCAAAAGCATTTTCATTGGCTAATTTGGAAGTTTTCACGTCTTTGAACAATAATAGCATGTGTGGTTAATCATAGTAAAATGGAGCGTATTGAAAGGCGAAGGCGAAAAAAGCCAATTGTGCACTCATCAACTCATGCTTGCAAAAATCGAAGTAAAAATCTATTGAATACGATCAAATGAATTCAATTACTTCATTTTATTTCCCTTTTCACTTTAACAAACAACTTTCTTAATTATAATTGCTTTGACATTTGCATGAATGAGGAAAGTTATGGAAAGGAATAGTTCCCAGTAATCACTGATTTGTCAGGGTACGTTTCTGGCGGTTCCGGAAGTGACTAGCTGTATGGCTTAGCATTTTTTACAGTAAAGAAAGCTGAGGATTACTGATTACTTTCACTCATATGTTTAAGTATATTGTTTGTGATTTGACCTTTTTAAACCTTGACTTTCGTAACGAGCTGCCTATTATGATAATTTATTTTAATGTGTAGTATTTTTGAGACGTACTGATTTGTATAGTAAAAGATTAATATTGGAATAAAAATTTAGGCATTTTTGTGCTGCACTGATTTAACCTCCCATGGCCCTAAACATATATTCAGACGAAAAAGGGTATTGACTTGTAAAGGTGACCTGTCTGCCTACTTTATATTTTTGGAAATGGTTTAATTAAAATACAATGTATGCCTAATAAGATTGAATAGAGGTTTAGATTGTTCCGGAATTATCCTGTTCTGAAAATATTCAATTTTGTTTTATTTGTAATTTTGTCCAGCTGCTCGGTTTTATGTACAGCTGGCTTACATTTTACCACCAGGGCCACGAAGTTGCCACCGATTTCAAACCGTACATGACAGATCTACAAAAAAGAATACAAAACGTAAGTGATTTTTATTATAAATTAGTCTAAATTAAAGGACCAAGACTAAGACTCATATGTACGTAATAAAACGAACGAAAATTTATCTTCCGTTTCAAAAGAAAACGGAAGATAAATAATGAGATGAGTTGGAAGGGAACAACAGTCACTTGCAGTATGTCTGTCACTCAAACGGGAAAAAGAAAGATTGCTTACATTAGCGTTTCCTAGTATCAATTGAAAACGATGAATGAAGGGTGAGAATAACCTTTGAACATGCTTGTTGTTGAGTTGCACTTTTTCGTGGTGAAAGTCGATGGCTAAGCTACGTTGAACTTGAAAGCGATGCCGACTGTTTGTATATAAATGTCACCAGAGCAAGTGGTGGTCCCTCAGTTGTCTTTTAGCGGTGACAGAGCTCTAAGCGTTTACAATGCTGCGTTACAGGAAACAAAAAGGGGGTAAAACCTCATGGCAGAGAATAGCAAGATTTGTTATTGCTCGAAATAAAGGAAAACTTGAGGATTGGAAATTTGGGGAAATTAACAAGGAAGAGTTGACAACTTTCTTGGCGACTGTAATTTTAGAGAAAGCAATTGTAGCTATCTACCTTTCTTCGTTTATATGCTAGAGTTAATGAAACGAATTAAGTTTCTAATTATTTTTGCAGACACGAGAAAATTTTGAGACTGCTCGGGATCAAACAAAATCCCTAATGAACAAAATGTTGGAAATTCGCAAGTCGGTAAGTAAATCTTGTAATGAATCATTGCTCGCCTAAAATAAATAATAATTTATTGTTTTAATTGTGCTAATTTAATTTTCATTGTGCTAATTTTTTAGAAGGATCCAGGCGGCTTAGATAGAAATTTTGCACGGCAAGGATATTTGTACCTCATGGAAAAGAGTAAGCTGGCCAAACTTAATATAGGTAAAAATTTCATTGGAAAATCTTGAAATAGTTTTTAGTAATGATATCAACTGTTTTTTGTTATATTGTTAACTCAATCAGAGGCACTAGGAAGTAGTTGGGTGAAACATTATTGTATGTACGAGAAAGCCAACAGGAAGTTTACCATGATAGCGTACAATCAGATCTCCGGAAAAATTGTAAGTATACATGCTTTGTTGACCCATTAGGGTTGTGCCTCCCCTAAAAGTTGGCCAATTGTAATATTTTTTTTATGATTTATTGAAGACGGGGACGGAAGAAATCGTTCTAAAATCCTGTACTCGTCGTATGTCGGACTCAATCGAAAAGAGGTTCTGCTTTGACCTCACGGCCGAAAACAAATCAGGCGTCGTGTTCACGTTGCAGGCTCTTTCAGAGGAAGACCGAAGGCTTTGGCTGGATGCTATGGATGGCCGAGAGCCGGTATAAAAATCTTCACTATATAAGAGTTTTTGTATGTAAATGGTAAAAGTTAAAAATTAATGCATTAATATTCTTTAATTATTTCTGGTTTAATAGACGTACGGTCCTCCTGGGAAGGTTCCTAAATCTGAAGAAACCGTTCTTGATGACGTCGGTTACAATTTTGTATCAGGAGTGTATTGCAGAGTTAGAAACTCGGGGATTAGAAGAGCAGGGCCTGTACAGACTTGTTGGCGTTGGTTCAAAGGTTACGAAACTGCTGCAACAGGGTCTTGACCGTCGCAAAATTGAAAAGCTTATACTGAGTGATCGATGTGAATGGGAGACAAAAACGATCACCAGTGCAGTAAAAACTTACTTTCGGAATCTACCCGAACCTGTTATGACGTTTCGGTATCACGAAGCATTCATTGCTGCAGCCAGTAAGAAAATCTTTATGAAATAAAAACATTTATTCTATATACCGTTACAATTTTTTAATGTTAATATTATTTTCTCTGTGCTTTCTAGAACAAGAGACGAGAGTACAAAGAATTACGGATGTGCATACGCTTGTTCATAGATTGCCACAAGCGAACTACCGCATTCTGGAAATGCTAGTGATGCATCTCCAAAGGTGAAAATAGATAACTTGTTCAAAAATAGTTTTTCAACTAGACTTGCTTTCAAAAGTTCATATTTTTCAAAGTTGATTCTTTGATAATAGGGTAGAACAAGAGACGAGAGTACAAAGAATTACGGATGTGCATACGCTTGTTCATAGATTGCCACAAGCCAACTACCGCATTCTGGAAATGCTAGTGATGCATCTCCAAAGGTGAAAATAGACTAGTTGTTCTAAAATAGTTTTTCAGCAAGACTTGCTTTCAAAAGTTCATATTTTTCAAAGGTGATTCTTTGATAATAGGGTATCAGCAAAATCAGACAAGAACAAAATGACTGTGAGCAACATTGGCGTCTGTTTTGGACCAACTTTGTTGCGTCCAGAAGAGGAAACTGTCGCAGCCATAATGGACATTAAGTTTTGTAATGTCGTCGTTGAGATTCTCATTGAAAATGCAGAACTGGTAAGAAATAGTTTTGCAGCTCATTCCGCAACGTGAGTTTCCTAACCTAATCAACCATGTGTTTTATTGCAGATCTTTAACAGCAAACCCCCACCAAGTGAGTTGCCAAAGGAGTTACCCACACAAATGCTACATGCGAATAACGTACACGCAAACCACCGTCCACATACTAGTCCCGTGAAACACGTAAGGTTTTTTAAAATCAAAACTCTTTATGAATGTCAAAGTTTCTCGTTTCTGTACTCTTTAATATTTCGTGTGTCATTTTAGGCGGTGGTAACCTCTTACAATGATGGTCCAATGCGTACCTCATGGGACAACATTCAGTCATCTAGCAGTTCAGGAGGTGGTGGCGGTGGTGGCAGCAGTACTGGAGTGGGAATGTACCATTCAACAGCTACAGTGAACTCATTGCATTCCAGTTCACATTCCAGTTCGTCAAACCAAAGCAGTGGTGAGCCTATTCCTCCTCACCTCTCTTACAGTCTAGGCTCGCACTCCTCCATTATCCCTGAAAGGGATGGTGGCGCTGTTCTCTTGACAAGGGAGGGTAGTAATAGTCGATCCTCCTCATCTCAACAACAGCACCACACTCACACCAATTGTATTACTAGAGCTGGTAGTAACGGTGGTACTATCGGAGCCACTAGTGTAGTCAATCCTTCTCCTACTTCTTCTGGTCACACACTACCTGCAACTCTTGTTGTAGAAACTAAAGAAAGCAGCTTCTCTCAACTCTCCTTGAATCACAATGGTCAGTTGAGTGAGGCTTACGCAATTTTACACACAAAAAATCTTTTCTGGATATAAAAATATTAGGCTTTTCTCTTCTTCTCTTCTTTCTGTATCTTTTTTGCAACTCTGTATTATAACAACAACTATTATAACCCATGGTTTACTTTTCTTGAATCTCATAGATCGTGGCACATCAAACAGCAGTAGTAGCTCCGAGTCCGTCGCTTCTTGGCCCGGACATCATCAAGTAACAGTAGGACTCGCGGGACATCCTCCACAGCCTCCGCCGTATCAACCACCCCCAGAGCATCCACTTAGCAATGGACGGGATTACGCAAACAGATCTAGAATTGCGGCGGTTAAAGGCTTTACTGGTTCACCGGGAATTGCTGCCACTATTGGCAAGCACGATTACTCGTAAGTGTCTAGCAGAATCTCATTTCATATATTTACACATCTTATTGTTCAAATTCAAGTCAATCACCCGGGAAAAATTTGTGCGTTTTTAATAGAAAATGTGCAAGAACTCTCTATTCGTGCGTTGGTGAACATGATGGCGAGCTTTCCTTTGAACCAAACGAGATAATTATCAATAGTAAGTTTTCCTGCCTATATGTATTAGATTTTCATTTTTCCATTAAAATGTTTAAATACTCATAATGAGTTATGTGTCTACTCATTTTCCAGTTCGTCCTTCTTGCGAGCCTGGCTGGCTTGAAGGTACTCTCCGTGGAAAAACTGGCTTGATTCCCGAGAATTACGTAGAAGTCATCACGGAGCCTCTCTCCTGAAATAAGGCTACTGCTGCTGCGGCAGCATCCGCAATTGATCTATCCCTCTCTGCCATTGCCATTAACTCACCCCAAGAACAACCCACACGAAAATTATCTACTGGTGCTCTCACTGGATTACTTAAAAAGCGCATTACTAAATTCTAAACAGGAACTTCTTTCTAAGAAAACAATTTCAAAACTCCATGAAAGGATAAAAAAAAATCTGACCAAAACTTGAATCACGTCCCATCTCATACGTTTACTACCGTCATAAGATGAATAATATCACGCAAAGCAAACAAGATTTGATAAAACGCTTCCTACACTATCGGCATATTATAACTTTCCTCGCGACCTAGTAATAGCGAAATATTTAGCAAAAGAAAATAATTATTGTTATTATTATTATCATCACAATTATTTCTATGAAAACTGAAAGTCATACACTAAACGAAACCTTTCATGATTGACAATCGAAGCAAAAACAAAGCTTTACAGTGTTGTGTAAAGTAAGGCGTTTTTAAAGAGCGGAGCGGAAGGTATCATTTTTTTAAACAAGCGCAAGCGTAACGCACCTATTTTAACCTTTTCATTTCATTCCAGATTTTTTCCATTTTTATCAACTTAAGAAGAAGGTAATCAATGCTACTACTACTACTAGTACGATTTATATTGCTGTTTGTTGGCTCTCTTGAGATTGAAAATGTCTAACATAATATATAGCCTATTTCTTTTGAGTTAAATACTTTCGTACTAACGTTACTACAGGAGCACTCAAAAGTTCAACTATACAACACTATCATACAATATACTGATATATAGGAACAGAATAAACACTTTTGTAGTCAGTTTTACATGTGCCATGATGATCAAGTTATTCGTCTGTAAATACATATTAATTAGTGATACATTGTATACCTAATTTTGCTATCGATTTCACTAGGCAACATATAATACGATGATCACTACGGAATTTCCAAATTCCAAGTATCCCTTGTATTTTTAATAATCAACAAGTAGAAATCAACTTTTCTTTTTCTGGCATTTATACAAACAAGTTATCCAGTACCAGCCATGATCCCTTTCCATAAGTTCCTTAATATTGATTTCTAATAGTTGCCCCATGGCAGTAAAAAAATTAGTAAAGTTTATTCTATAAATTGTAAGAAGTGTTCTCTCTCCTTACTTTGACCATAGTATATACCTATTGTAGAGATATGTAAATACAGAAACGAATTTTATTCTATTCGATAAATATTTTATTTTAATCGAATGACGACGCTAGTAGTTAGATTTGTTAACTTGAAATGAAAGTACTTACTACTTAAAAATGAATGCTTGAGAAGCAGGGTTATGCCGGTTTTATTATGAAAAAAAGAGGAGCGCAGATCTAGCAAATGCCAATTAAACTAAATTATTACTAAGATAACAAATTACAAATTACTGAAGATATATAATATTAAGAGTAAAGAGTACACATAGGCATTTTAAAGAATATACTTGAATAGGTAAAAATTTATACTACTGTTGTTGTTACTACTATATTGTTGAATTTGTGAATGTCTTTGTCATTCTTTGAAGGTGCTAATCCAGACACATATTAACAAAGTAACGGACTAATTAAATTCATATTTAGAGTTTTAGAATTAGACTATCAGAAATTATTATGATTGTAGCCATATTAACCAACAACTATTACTACTGTGTTTACTAAAAACCGAAAAGATTATTGATAACATATATATTATATATTAAACATTATTATTAGTACGATTCAAGCCATTTTCTCGTTTTTGTTTACATTGGAAACAACACTCGAAAGAACAGCTAACTTTGACACAAACATTACCTACGTTTGAAACTGCTAGGTTATCATTTGCTATTTATTTTAACAATATATATTAATATCAACTAGATATATTCAGCATAAAACAGTTGTTACTAGCTGGTTCACGGTTCACACATTAAAAATGGTTGATCAGGTGCAGGATTAAAAAAAAGTTTTTCGAGTCATGTACTGGATATAACTATTTTATTAAAATTATGTATTTTGTAATGTACAATCTATACAGCCAAGATAAAGTTAGTTGTTTAGGTAGGTATCTAGAATTACATATAGTTAACTAACTACAGCGGTTATGGTAAAGTATGTATTTAGCGTTAATCAATTGTGTATCGCGGGGTAAAAACAGTTACAAAAACGGAATAGAGGAAAAATCGAGTTTATAGTAAGCGTTATTATTAACCTGTCTGTATCGTTCCAGTAAACCGTCTAAAGAATGATTTATTAAAAAATCTTCTAGTATAACAATCATCGTTTTTCTCTTCTCCATCAATGTCACGTGTACGAAGTTGATACCAAAGTGTATATTGTAAATAAGAAAAAAATATTGTTAAGGGAAACCTTTCAAAAAAGTATATTGTACACACTATATAAAATATATTATTGTTATTGTTATAAATTAATATATTGTTGAACATAAAGCTAAGCTTGTTGTAAGTGTTTAACTATGATTTCACCAGTAAATGCTTCACGTACACTGTATAATTTAGCTAAATGTTAAGTTGCAAAAAGAAGTATTTTAGGATAATTCTTACATGCAATGTTATGTATTTTTTTTCGTTTGCATCTTCGAAACTGTATTCTGTTTGTCTATCTATTATAACAGTTGGTTAAATGTTTTACTATTGTGGCTTTTTCTACTATGACGAATGATGTGGTGTGGTTGATTGATGGTAATTTTGCATAAAGAAAATTTGCCCATCGTGATGCTGAATGAATTGGCAATTGAATGTATGTGTAGGTAATTACTTAAATTGGTGACAAAACGTAAAAGAGTTTTAAGCAAAATAACAAAACGAATTATACAAGAAAATCATATCAGAACTTATTGAATATAAATGGTATGGATGGACGAGTGTGTGTATGGAACTTTAGTGTCATGGCCATTCCTCTATTGTTACGATTTTGTAAAATGCTTTACTTGCAACACTTTTACTCATACCATTCACATACTTCTTGTCATTCCCTTTGTTTATGTTTTGAAAGTTCCATCTTCCAATCATGTAATGATGTCATACGCCATTATTTTCTATTTTTCCGACATTTATAGTTTATTTATAATGTTTATGGGTCTTGTAATTAAAAAAGTGCACATCATGTTTTATAATACGCTTATCATTTCTAACGACGTCAATACCATCAAATATCACCACCACCACCAGCAAAATCACTACACAAAGAAGGGAATTCTTTTTATCCATTTTAATATTTACAACGACGTGATCCTAGTTTCGGTCGTGTTTACACAAATACTATTATGTTAATTATTATATTACATATTAAATGACAATTATTTTTAACACATTACATATATTTGACTCTGTATTTAAGTTTATTGTTATAATGTTTATAAGGAGTTATTACATGCCAAACTATGACTATGACTTGTAGAAATTATTTTTAAAAATTAGATAAAAAAGCAATGTAAATTTGTTGGATTTATCAACATTTATTTCTTATATGTGACAAAGCATTATAATACTGCATACATTTATTTAAAATAAACTTGATAATCTGCTACGTGAACCTTTCGTTTTGTGTAATTTGTATGCTGTGCGAGCCAGTCTAGTGATATGATATGTTTTAAAAGTTTACATAATATATTCTATGATTAAATATAAATGAATATCTATATATGAAAATATTTAAAAAAAATCTTTAATAATGATATCAATAAATACATATATATTAAAATACACAAGTTTTGATAGAAACCAACATTATCATTTCCATCACTCATTCAGACACAATAATAATTGCTTCCCTATATGCTTGCATTTTTTCAATGGAAACATTAGTGTTCCTGTTAACTTATTTATTACCAACGCCGCATTTTTAACACTGCATTTTATTAAGTTGGTTGAGTATATGAAAATCTCAAAGCTACTTGTCGTTTTTTGGGTTTGATAAAGTAAATTCTATAAAGTAAAACCAAGGGACGGATAGGTTTCGTTGAATTATTAGAGGAATGAACTGGTATAAAGAAGCCATCAAAGTTTATAGGGATTGGAACCTTCGATTTTTCAATGCAACGAATAAAGCAAAATATGTATTGGGTTTTTAATGAAGATTGACTGTACTGCTCAAAAAAGGTTTCTGTGACAAAAAAAAACCTTTTGGAATATTAGAATTTCAATGCATCATCACATCACTTCCATCTCTTTTTTCTTTTCTTTAAAAACTAATGTACACTTGTACAAAGTACCACATTATGCATACGTTAATGCTTATAATTTACAATGAACTTAACACAAGGGTCTCGTTTAATCAATGATTTATTAGATTTATATTAACCTATCTTTATCTATGAAAGCTGAAGATATTCAGTCAATAGAAAAATATAGCACATCAAACAGAGCATATTGTTGGAGAGCTGCTTCATTTTGCGTTTTCAGTTTTTTGGCTAAAAATGTTTTGATTTTCCATTGAAACGCAAAGGACATTATTTTCTAAGCAAATAGAGTTTTCAAACGCGTAATTAATAATTTTTGTAACTGTTTTTTGTAGTTAATTGTTTCAATTAAGGTGAACTAAGCACATTAAGTCAACTTTATTTTTGTCACAAAATGGTAAGATGATAATGAAATACGAATTATTTGATTTTTAATTCAACACTTTTTGCTTTAATTTATCGAGTAGTGGTGTAAGAAAAGACTAACCTTTATGATTTTTCATTTTGCCCTTGAGGACAATGGTGCACAATCCAAAAGTAATTCTCCAGTTGGACCACACAGCGCTGTTAATGACAATGATGGAACCCGGACGCAAGAATTACTTGCTGTTTTACGGTTACATATTCCTTTTAAGTTTTATGACGCACTCACGGAAAATATTTCCGTGATACAAACTTTGTTGGCACAAGAGCAAGAAAATATCTCTACAGAACTTTCCATCAACATCATTTCCAATGTTACCAGTCTCTTGGAAACCTTTACTGAAATTTTTTACTACAATCCGCCACCTTTAACTACACAAGGTCAGAATTTTTCTTTCGCTCATGTGGAGGAAAAACCAATAAAAAAGTTTCGGGAGACGTTTCGTAAGCAGTTGCGAGGCGTGACTTTTCTAGCAAATGGTATACGCAACAAAACTTTACTTTCGGCCATATCAGAATCTCTTAAGTGTCTAGACAAGATGTGCTCTCTTGGAAGGGTAAGTGATGATGACAAGGCAAAGTTTGTGATGAGTCTACAAAAACGCATGGACATGGAAGGGCATTGGATTGAGATGATCAATACATACAGGAAATTTAAAGTTACCGAGGCAATAAAATCCGAGCTTTACGAAAATTTTCAAGAAACGTTGCGGATCGAATACCCAGAGCTTTTCTACAATGATGGTGCTGATGCAATATCGTCGAAAGATGTTTTAATAGAATGCAAACATTACGATGAAAATGAACTATTTTCTTTTATAAATAACCTCAGTTCTACTATTGTTTCCGATTTTAAAGAACAAATTTCATTTGAGGACGACTCTGATATCCTTTCAAAACTTGTTCAAGGGATTGAGGAAAGATTGAGACATGACAGAGATAAGCTTGTAGCCAAAAATCTGGCAAACAAGAATCGCCACAAGGAAAAAGAGATTGAGGAAAAGATTACACAATCTCTTCAGTCGTATGAAAGCAAAATGTCTCCTGTTGTCAACTCACACCCAGGAACCAATGTTACAATAATTTCTATCGAAAAGCATCATAACAGCGTGAGGTCAGCAGTTTTTCAAGAATTTCAGGAAAAAATCACGTCGCCTGATCAGACCAATTTGTTGCATCATAGGATTTTTGAACGTCTCAGAGAGCTTGTGAGCACTGGCCAACGTCAACGCTGGAAATGAAATGGAATTTTGCAGGAAAACTTGCGAAGAGGAGGTTTCTAGCTGTTTTAAAAATCTCGAAAGCCATTTGGGAAAACTATCCAGCGAGTCACCAAAGTTTGTCGGTATACTACGAAGTAAAGTGGAGACATGGTTGGAAGAAACACTCAGGGAGGTGGCAAGAGGCACGGTTGCAAGTAAGGAGAATGTGGAAGCCCTGTTGAAAAGGGTTCAGCCATCCGATTGCAATTCCTTTTCCGAATCAATGTTACAAAAGGAAACAGACAGAAAAAAGCTTGAGTACATCAAGGGTATGGTTTTTGAAGCTTCCAAAACATTTATCGAAATGACGGAAGCTAGTCGACGAAAGAGTGACTCGTCAGAAACGAGAGCTAGTTTCAACCGGGGTCGAGTCAAATCTCAGTTGGAATTTGAAATCAAATCTACTTTTGGAGACCACGAGCCTACAGAATCGCATATAAAGGACTTGGAGGGTCTGATGAATCAGTATATAATGTCAAAAATGGTCAAGGCGATGGAAAATCTGGACAAGAAGCTGGACCATTTCCCGGTACGATCAACTTCATCATCATCCTCGAAATCTGTCAAACAAGACCATCAAGAAGTTAAGCCAAAAATGGAGATAAAAATGGAAGAAAATAGCTACTGCGAAAAAGAGGAAGAAGACCTGGATTATGAGAGCTGTGAGGGTAACGAAAATGAGATGGAAGATTTGGAAGAAGGAGAATATTTGTCTTATCTTGAAAAATATCGTTGCCAAACTGCTAGTACAACGAAAGTCGACCTTCGTATATCTTCCCCAGTGACGCTTGTTTTCCAGTTTTCAGTTAATATGCTGCAAATGGCAGTGATGAATGCTGCAAGTTCTACTCCATATATGCTTAAAAACGAGTTTGGCGACCTTTACACCCCAACAAACGTTGGCCTGACAAAAAATGGCAGTCTAGTATATGGACGTGACTTGGATCATCATATCAGTAATAACACAGGAATTCAAACGTATGCTATAGAGCAACAGTTCATTTATGGTATGAACTTTCCCTGGTCTAAAAGTACTAAAATCAATGGAAAAATTCAAAATGTTAAGGTAGAGTTGCTACTTGCCTATTTGCTAAAAAGGTTAAAAGCCAGTGCTGAGAAGAGACTTAGCTGTGGTGAATGTTTACGGGCAGTGATTGCAGTTCCATATTGGATGGCCAGTACTCAACGGATTCAAATGAAAGATGCTGCGAGAATTGCGGGGTTTTCGGAAGTTCATTTGGTTAATGATCTGCCGGCAGCTATACATGCTTTCATCACTAAATTACAAGAGGGATCGGTTGTGTGCCAGATTTTCAAAATATTGGTTTTATCTGAAAATGCGGATTACATTGACTGTGCGGTTTATACAGTTGACCGAGCTTATCTAACGGAACTGAAAATGATGAGTCATTATGGATGTTCCCTAATAGAGAGTAGAGTAAAGGCCGACCTATTTAGTGTAACTAATGACGTAATGAATATGTGTAGCGATGCCTTGACCCGAGCGAAATCTGCTCAGAGTCAGTTGGCAGTTCAGTCAGTGCTTCCTGATGCTGTTCTTGTGGTTTGTTCGAAAGGAGACAATCACGCTTTCTGGCGACAGGTTCTGGAAAATGTTCGTAAGGAGTACACTGGAAACTCTCATTGTACAGTTATAAATGAAAGTGAAGCTGTGATAACTGGTGCTGTTCTATTAGCCCAGAACTTGGAGACATATGGAAAGAATGTTAAGAACAAGGTTGGATGCAAGTTTTGGAAAACTCGCACGGAAACTAATACCCTGAAAACAGGTTTGAAAGTGACTGATGCTGTGGCATTAAATGTTGAAGACATAATTTTACCAGCTTTTTGCAAAATGTCAAAAACGTTTGAATGCACTCTTCCAAAGAACGTAACAGGTACTACGCTGTGTCAATCTGGAGTGGTTATGCTTCCACGTTCCGACAATGACAGATTTACGAAAATTCCCGTTGGGTGCCTAAAAGTATTTGAAACTTATCCAAACCCGGCATCCGGCATTTATAAGCAGATCATTCCATATTTCAACATAAATCATGAAGGGATCGTAT
>JAANSP010000411.1:0-22271 GCA_036850745.1 Homidia socia | reverse complement strand
ATGCGTCAACACGGGTGTTGACGCATAAGAATTTTTTAATGCGTCAACACCCCAAAAACCCAATAAGTATAATCCTACCGGATTTACTAATAAATCTATTGAAGCAAAATGGATTTAGTAGAAGGAATGCCTTACAGAAGAAGTGGAATGCGAGGACTTGCCACGTTCATTTCAGAAGTAAGAAATTGTAAGTGAAGGAGGCGGGGGATAATATTTTCAGTGTGTGAAACGTCAAGTCTGTAAGGAAAATTTGAATTGATTTTTGATTTGCGTCTCCAGGTGAAAGTGAAAAGGCCGAGATAAGGAGGATTAAAGAGGAGTTGGCAAAAATTCGTAGCAAATTTAAAGAGGACAAGACGTTAGATGCTTATCAGAAGAAGAAATGTGTGTGCAAATTACTATTTATCTTCCTCCGTGGCATTGACATTGACTTTGGACACAACGAAGCTGCCAATCTGCTCTCGTCGAATGAATACAAGGAAAAGCAGATCGTAAGAGCAAATTTTTTTAGCGCTTTCAGACTTAATTTTTAGAGATATTTTTTCATTTTCACTGTGTATATTTTTTTACTGTGTGATGGCCTGTGTAATTTTTTTGAAAAGTAGCTTTGCTAAATGTTCATTATGTTGTTTTTTGTAGGGTTACCTGTTTTTCTCGTTGCTGCAGCTGAACAAAAATAGCGATCTGACCCAGCTGCTAATCCAAAGCATAAAGAACGACCTTACGTCACTGAACCCAGCTCATGTGAACCTCGCCCTCAAATGCATAGCAAACATTGGAAGCAAGGAAATGGCAGAGGAGCTCGTCACGGACATTCTCCGTCTTCTCGTTTCCGACGAGACAATTGACGGGGTAAAAGAGTCAGCCGCGCTCAGCCTCCTGCGCCTCTTCCGCGCCCACCCTGAAATTCTCCCCAGTGCTGAGTGGACGTCGCGCATAATCCATCTGTTCAACGACCAGGATTTGGGAGTACTCACAGCGGCCTGCTCGCTGATAGAGGAGCTGGTAAAATTACTACTTTGTGCCCGCTCCTTGGCTCTCGGTGAAGCTGCTAAGACTTCTCCAAAACTACCGTCTGACCGAGAACCCCATACTTCGTGGTCGTCTCAACGAATGTCTAGAAACAATACTGAACAAGGCTGAGGAGCCACCCATGACGAAAAGTGGGCACCACTCAAATGCCAAAAATGCCGTGTTGTTCGAGGCCATCCCTTCGATAATGCATTCATTCTGTGAGCCGAATCTACAGAGCCGTGCGTGTAATCAACTGGGCAAGTTTCTTACACATCGGGAGACTAATCTGCGCTATATGGCACTAGAGTCCATGTGTCTCCTCGCCGCCTCAGAGTATTTCCACGAGGAGGTGAAAAAGTACCAGAAGACTGTATTAAATGCTCTCAAAAGGGAACAGGATGAGAGCATGATAAGGCGTGCGGTAGACTTGTTGCACGCCATGTGTGACCGAAGCAATGTGGAGGAGATTGTCCAGGAAATGCTTCACTGCCTGGATGGTGCCAACTACTCCATTGGGCAAGAAATGGTTGTCAAAATTGCCATTCTCGCAGAAAAGTACGCGACAGACTATTCTTGGTACGTGGAAGTGATTCTCAACCTGATACAATTGGCTGGAGACCACGTGTCCGAAGAGATATGGTATCGTGTCATCCAGGTCGTCGTCAACCGAGAGGAAGTCCGTAGGCATGCCGTAAAGACCGTATTTGAAGCTCTTCAGGCTCCCGCCTGTCACGAGACCATGGTCAAGGTGGGAGGCTACATTTTGGGCGAGTTTGGGAATCTGATCCCAAAAGTTCTCCGACAGTCCAGTTCAGACTTCTCCAGTCCAAGTATCGTTTGTGTACCGTGGCTACTCGGGCCCTGCTCCTCAATACATACATCAAGTTTGTTAATCTCTTCCCCAAAATCAAACTTCAGATCCAAGAGGTTTTCAAACAAGAGAGCAACATCCGTTCAGCAGATGCCGAGCTCCAGCAGAGAGCCAGTGAGTATTTAAGATTGAGCGCGGTGGCCAGCACTGACGTGCTCGCCACGGTACTCAAGAAAATGCCACCCTTCCCCGAAAGGGAAAGTAGTATACTAGCTATACTCAAAAAAAATAAAACGGGCACAACTGTCAAGACAGTAAACCTCTCAGTTGTTCTAAAGCAAGACGGCAGTAGCGGTGGTCAAGCCAACTCAATCAATAGCCAACCACATCCAGGGTCACAACAGCAGCAAAATGGACAGAAAGATGCCTGCATCTGCAGCTCGCGACAACAAACTGAATGTAAAGCTGCCGTTCATCATATCAACAAATTATTTGAGCCGTCAGACTTAACCGCAGACACGTTCCTTGCAATGTGGAAAATGCTTGAAGGGTAAAAACAGTCATTTTTATTTTTCGTGTCTACCATGATTTAATTTCTCTCCGTTTCCGTTTTATTGGAAAGCGAAACTAAACTCAACTAAATTTTGTTGCTTGTCATAGTGCACAATACGAGTCTCAAAAGATATTTAAAGCAGCATTCCCAATGAACAGAAATGCCACCTCAGCAAAACTATCACGATTCGGTGCGCAATTGTTGACAGGGGTTGACCCAATCTCGGACAACGTTGTGTGTGCTACCGATCTAAACACGGGAACGGAGAAGGTCAGTTGTCTCCTCTGGCTCGAGTCTAATAGAGAGGAACAGGTCTGTTATTATAATATTGTCACACTTCTGCCAATTACAATCAATATGCATCAGCTTCTCTCCATGACCTCAAATTTAAACTAAAACAGTAAAAAAATTTCTCCTCTACTGCAGATGTATTGCCTCACAGTCCGGGTGAGAAAGGAGTCTGTGGCAAATATATTGACAGAACTACTGGCTCCTCATTTTTGAAACATAAAAGCTAGTAGTAGAAGTAGAAGCTATAAAAAGTTATCATTAAACTGATACTATAATTGTGATTATTGTTGCGATTATTATTAACATAAATTTATTATTATTTTTGTTTATATTATAACTGATGGTCCAGTTACCAATAATTTGGTATAATATCATTGTTACAATTATGATTATTACACAATATCACAAAAAAGGCAGTTATTTTTGCACCTACAAAATTAAACCTTTTTCCTATTAAATTTAAATATTTTCAAAGCCCGAAAAATAAGTGATCTAAGTGGAGGTGATGAATAAGTGAAAACTTGATCCATTTGGATAACGATTGAGCCGTAAAGCATTTAATTTTGCAAGTAAAACTTTGAATTTCTTACCCAAATTGTCAAAATGCAGATAACACGAGCGGTATGTGAGCTCGGCTTGTTTGCAAATGTTTTAATTTTCGTGTTCCTCAACGCAACATGGCATTGCTAATTAGGATTGCCCTAAATCTGTGATGATATATCAGTTTACAAAATGTAACCAAAATTGATATAAAGTTAGCTATTAAAATGTTCGAATTGTATGCCTCAAAAACAAATAGCAATAATTAACAAATTTAACTTTTAAAATTATTTACAACAAAATGGTATGCTAGTACTCTCGGACCAACGACGATGACAAGTGAATAATTCCGTGAGACTGCTTCTCGACTAAACAAATGCCTACATACTAGTACAATAGACAATAGACAATATTATATGAATTAAAGATTTAAAGTAAGTTTAAATTAATTTTTGCAGAGTATTCGGATATGTAGTTTAATTTTTACAAAATTATGGTAAATATTAAGGCAAACAATTGTTAATTTTTTTCTCTGAAATCCCTATGGTGGATGCCCACTGGTTTGTTAAGCTTAAAATGTATACACACCTATACATTGATGTCTAGTCAACTCTGCATGGTTTATGTAGATTAGGCATTACTGCATAATCTGTAAGTGAAATTTAAATGTTGTTGATGCTGATAAAAAAATTTGAAAATATTCTGGACTACACTTGGATTTTAAAGGGCCTTATTGAATTGAGAAATTAGTATCATAAACATTCTTTTTAGCAGACTAAAGAAATTTAAGTCATTTACTTTTTATCTAATGTTTGAAACACCAACCATCGCTTTTCCGCCACTTATTTTTGTTATCAGTTTAAATCACTTCAAAATTGTCTTTGTCAGCTCGCCGTTCATCCGAATGGCCATCCTTGTCATGGTTTATTTGTTCAGTGGGACTGCTCCTCTCTCTTGAATAGATAATGAACTGTTGTTTTCTATTGCCCAAATTTACAAGCCAAATGACTAACTAAATTCAGACACAAGTCAACATTTAAAAACAAACCATTAAAAATACTCCAAAGAGCAGATTAGCTTGTAGAAATGGTATTCACCACTAAATCGCTAGAAACCAAATAATTGTAAATTAATGTATCCATACGAGTATTTTTTTCTGATTTACTTTTTAATAATCCGAGAATTGCTGGCGTTTCTTCTCGCAAGCTTCACTTAAGCTTTTAGCATTTATAATTTAGTTGTTTACTTCAATAATGGAATTTAGTACTGTATTGAAGTCACCGCGTTTACTAGTGAAAAAATGTCTTATAACGGTTTATACTACTGTTCACCTTAGGATTTTAAACACATGGACTGCACGGCTAGCTTATCAGATTAGAGCCGATATAATGGTGATAAAGAAAAATCCCGTCTTAAATAATTAGAATTAATAAGTGTAATGGAAAAAGAGGGACCACATTTGCAAAAGTAGCTATTTTGTTTAACGTTTGTCTCACAGTTGACTTTTAATCTACAAACGTCTGGCGGTTTAGCATTTTGTGCATTAACATGCCAATCAAATATTAAAATGTTTGTGACCTGAGAATTCAGGCATTCTTATAACAGTTTTTGAAAGCAAAAAATAGAAATTGTGTGCCTACATTTCCTCGCAGTACAAAACCGAGTTTACTTGTTTATTAGTTAGACACAACCATTTATTTTTCCATCAAAACTATAAGGAAAAATTAAAAAATTAAAGCAAAAGTTTTATTTTACTTCCCAAACTTATTTGTTGTTATATTTTCACTACAAAGACATTACGAGATTGGATTGAGACGTTAATTTTAATAATTATTAGTATTAGACATATTAGTTATAGTTGCGCTACACGTTTACATAGACCTGTTTCTTAAAACGTTTAACATCACTGATTGATAACCGGTAAACTGCAACAAATGTTACAAACACAAGAGTGAAAGGCATTCTATAGTTTATAAAATTTTACTTAAGGGGTGATTTACTAAATAGAGTGGTTTAACAAAAACTTTACCACCGTTAAAACATGAATAATATGATTATTCATTTGATAGGATTGGAACGTTTGTAGTTCATCAATGCATGAAAATTTCAAAATACATGCAAAACATCCAACTATTGTCTCGTAATTTACGAGAGGAGTCAAAATGAAGTTCATGAGACCATCACACATTGTCAAACTGATAACTTGCAAAGGGAAAACGTTTTACACCCGAATCAAGTGCAAATACTGGGATAATGTCACTTTGAAGGATTTATTTAACCGACAACTATTCATTTTGAACGCGATTCCTGGAAATGGCCAAATCTTCCGTCCAAGTCCGTTGGAAGATCGGCTTGTTGAGATTTGTTTAGATTCCAAATCCCTGCTGTGGTTGAAAGTTTTGCAGGCAGTAGCTCTGACTTTTTTCATGATAAAAGCATTTCTCGTCGCTGTTGCATCATTTGGAAACAAGTTATTACTTGATCCTGAGCAAAAGCTCCAATTGGTATTTCACTTAATTGGCTTGCTGACGTTTCTTTTGTCCAACACTTTCGTAATCTCAAAGTACGAAGAAATAATAAGTTTACTTAACAAAACTGGTATTTTTCCTGCAGTTAAGAGATCTCTGTTAATTAAAGCACTTTGTTATAACGCTCCGCTGTGTGAAGTGGTCGTTGCCCCTCTGCACAACATCTTGATTTTGAAAGAGGAGTACAACTTTTCTTTACAACAGTTTGATTCATTTCACCCATCTGCCATGTCAGTACTGCAAATGAGTTTATTTATATTCGAGGCATACATTTGCTGTTTAATGCATGCATTCATATTTTTGCTTTCTGTTTTTGTCTGTTTCCTTGCTACATCGGCATCTGGCTAGAGGCTGTGAACCTGCTTCGGCATATAAAACCAAAACACCACACTTTGCATTTTATTTCGATTCGTACTTTTTTGGCCAGCTACAAACAGCTACTTGTTCACACCGCCTTGATTAATAACTGTTTTCAAAAACTCTTAGCATTGCCTTTAATGGTAATTTGGATGCTAGTCAGTGTGACATGCGGAGCTGTTCTTATGAACAAGACGTTTATAAGCATGGCTTCAACAGGTACAATTAGCTTTGCAGCGTTTTTGCTCATAAACTCCAATGGGTTTATTACGGTTGGCTACTCGTTTCCTAGTAAAGCAAATTTTGTTAGTCAGGAAATTCTAAATTGCTTCAAAAGCCTTTTGACTTCCAGTAAAATTCAGCGTTTCACTGTGAGAAAACAGAGCTTGGAGGAGCACAAGTGTACTCTGAAGTCTTTTCCTCTAATCAAGTTGCGATTTGGGAGTGTAAACTTTTTTGAAAGGGACACTACCGTCAACATTATTGACTTTGTAATAAACTCAACTGTTTCCATTTCGCTTCTCTGGTAATCATATAGAACATTTTAACGTATACGTAAATATACGAAAACAAAAATTGCGGGATGAAGTGACTTTGCTGGCGCTGTCTTGACGGTTAGGTCCTATGGGCCGACACTCTCCGTCACAGACCAGCCACTAGCTAGCTTAGCATATTTATACACTACGTTTAGGCTGTTGTATAATTAGATGGGTAGCCAAGCGAAGACTGTATCTTATTGTTACTTCACAAGAACACATGAACTATGAGTAATAAACCATTACTTTTGCAATGCAAAATATTTTGTGTCAAAACAAGTTAATGTGAGTTAGGTGTTTCAGTTAAATTTAAATAAGGATCTGTAAGTTATTAGGATGCAAAACATAATTTAAGATATTTAAACGTAAATTTTAAAGCCAATAACGTGTTTGTGTTTTTGGAATTTGTGTTCTCGAATTTGTGTTCTTGAATTTGTGTTCTCGGAATGATACCTACTAGTTAGTTTAGATTAAAATGTATGCATGTATACTTAATATATGTATATGTATATAATATTTGCTGGAACCAAGCAGCACCTAATAATAAAAAATTAAAATAAAAAACGTAGCATTAGTATGATTGAAAAGTGGTAGTAGTAGTAGTGGCAAAAAATAAATTATAAAATCTATGTAAAATGTTAAATGTTATCTATGTAGAATAATTTGCGTGCTTATCTAACAATAATTATTACAATATAAATTTCTATATTTTAACTCTGTTGTTGTAATTTGTAAATAGTAAGCCCTGAAGAAGCAGTCGAAAGCTTGGTGAATAAATCAATTTTTCCTCAAAAATCGTTTAAAACAACCTTTTGAAATATAATGGATGGAGGATGGATTAGGATTCACAACATTATGTAAAATGTTGTTCTCTGTTTTTAGTAGTCAGTCCATGTTAGCTTGTACGGGTCCTCGAGATCCAGACATTTATGTGAAATAGACTCTTGCAGCCATGGAGTTCAGCTCCTATAGATAAATAAAAAATTGTCCTGCTACGGGAAAAATATATATAAAATTAGTTTTTTTCTGTCCAAAGAGGAGACTTAAGTCTACCTATTGGACACCTTTTCAACACACAAAATATTTGTAAAAATGTGATTCGTGATTCGAAAAATGATCAGGCGATAGTTTTAGTTAAAAATTATTGGCAGATCCTTTTCTGCTCACTGACGAGCAAACATTGACCACTTCACGGTTCAAGGGCAGTTGTGGACACCATCACTGTCCTCCTGGTAATTTTGTCACATGGTTGGTAGCCGTCATCAGCGACGGAATTTTGGTCCTAGAGCTCTTAGAGAGCAATTAAAGTTGTAGTCCTCCTTATTCGTTGTTCCTTAAAGTCTTGCAATTTTTGGTCTCTTCCTTCTGGGAACCTGAAAAGAAAGAAAAAAAATTAGAAAAATCCTTGTTCTTTTTAATAAATAAAAATTTTGATCTACTCTTCTCTTCTTCTTTTAAATAAAAACACTGCCACTAGTCCTGTCGTTTGTAGTGCTGCTGTTCATTTTTTGGTGTTGTGCATCCACCTCCATTTGGCAACTTGGTTTTGTGCATCAGCACCACCAGCATCACATCTGCACTAGCAGAGAGGAGAAGAAAAAGCCACATTGTGAGCCTTTCCGCCCAGCTTACTTTCCACCTCCACCACCAATCCATCAGCATCAGCTGTTGTTGCACCCGTGGGGCACGCTAGCTTTTCCGTTGGTATCCTATCCTGAGCATCTTCTGGCGTAGTTAGATTCCTCCTTGTCTCCTCCATTGGAGGGAAATCGTTCATCATTCAGCAATTCAGCGCAAAATATTTATTTCCCCATGTTTTTGTTATCGTCCATCCCAAAAGTCTGGGGACCTGGGTCTATGTAAACTGCATTTAAGTTGCATAGACCCAGGTCCACAGACTTTTGAGATGGATAGTACTGCCGATTTCTTCTTCATTCAAGATGAAGCCAGTCGGAGTAAACTGAATGAACTCAGGTGCAGGCTGGTTTCAACTACTAGTCAGAGTTCTGCTTCAAGAAAACGGTGGTTAAATGAGCTTGCGTGTACGCTGAAGTCTTTAAATCAAGCTTTCAATTTAGGCGACTCCATTTTTTCAAAAGGGGGACTACCGTCAACATTATTAACTTCGTAATAAACACATATGTCACAATCTCGCTTTTCTGGTAATCAGTAACCAACAGGAATATGTAAATATACAAAAGAAAATAAAAGGCTTGTAGGGTAATTTTGGCTTCACTCATAAAAACCTTTCCGTTCACTGTGCACAATTTACGCATCAAAATCTATAATCCTACCAATTTTAAACAAGATATACGCAAAAAAGTTATGGTGACCTTTGTTAGAATAATGGTTTACTAGTGTTAATTTTACAACTGTCCGTATTATTTTAAATATTTTCGATTTTAATTATGTCAATGTTGATAATTTACTGTATTAAAAATTGTATATGCAAGTATGGATGCTAAGTAATTAGATAAAATTTACTTATTATTACCAACAATTAAAATAAAAATATCTCACACACTTCAGACAAAAAACACATAAGTAGTTTTCAAGCCGTTCACAATATACAAGTTTAAGTTTGGAATAAGATTGAGTCAGACAGTAATAGTGTGACGTCAGTCAGAATGCTCTGCTCTCTTAAATAAATAAAGAACCTGTTTTCCATTGCCCAAAATAATGAACCGCATGACTTCAACTAAATTTGGAAACTAGTCAACATTTTACAAGGTAGTTTTAAAGTTTTTTTAGGATATTTTATTTGTTCGTCAAGCTTTCGACTGCACCTGCAGTCTTCTTCAGGACCAACCATTTACAAATAACGACAATGGAGTTAAAATATAAATAATTTAAATTAATAATTAGTTTTGAAAATAGTGTGCAATCTTTTGAATCCTTCGAGGTTTTACAAGAGTTATATCAACTTAAGCAGTAAATTAGATAAATTTGGGACAATTTGATTACATGAAAATTATTGGTAAAATTGAAATTGAAAAATTGTTACTCATAACATTTTTCGTTTTTTCATGATCTTTGTATAGAGATTTGTTAAAAAAAAGTCAACATTTTAAAAAGTCATGAAGAATACCCCCAGATGATCAGAAAAGCTTTCCAAAGTGATGCCAATATTGCCAACCATCAAAATATCAGAAAGTAAATAATTGTAAATTATTGTGCTGATAACGTATATTTTGATCTACAAAGTATTTTTGACAACGTAAGCTTATTATTCAACAAGCCTCATTTCAGCTTTTAGCATTTATTATTTGGATGTTTACTTCAATGTTGGAGTTTAGCAATGTATTGACGTCACGGCGATTATGGGTAATAAAGTGTCTTATTTTACGATTCAACTAAACATTTCCAAATTGATGGAATACATGCCTATGGGTAAAACCCTTAGAACAGTTAGTTAAAATGCTAATAACGAAAAATCCTCCAACAACTATTTCGAAGTAGTACGTGACGAGAAAATACAATAACCGCTTTCGCAAAAACAGCTTTTTTTGTCGATGGTTTTACTGTTGACTGGTAATACACCAATATCATCCCGCTTACCGTTTCATTTGTTAACATTCCACCATTCAAATCAAAAATACAAAAACTTATTGCCTGGATATGGACACAGATCGTGAAATCTAGAAAAGAGCAGAAATATAAGGAACCCATAATTTTTTAAAAACCTTGATGGGTGAAGAATAACGTTAGCCCAACAATACTAGTAGAAGTGCAAAAATAAAAGCTTTTTCGTATGCTTTTCCTCGCAGTAATTAAAACTATTAAAACAAGAGTATTGCAGTTTATTTAACAAACTAGTTTTTCTAGTGTTTTATTGCAAAGATTTTTAATTCGATAGTAACGTTGCTACAATATCTACATCATCAACGCACGACAATATAAACGACTTGTCAATTTACTTGCTGCACAACAACTCTGTCTATACCTGTTTGTCAAGGCCGTTAACATCATTAGTTAAATGTATAAAAGGCTGAACACAATATTAACAACCTTTACACAATAAAATAGTGAAGCCATTCCGCATTTATCTATTTTTTTACCACAACAAACCAACATGAAGTTTATGAAGCTATCAAGCTTAGTCAAACTGATAAAACGTAAAGGGAAAGCGATTTCTATACAAATTAAGCTCAAATACTGGGATCATGTCACTTTGAAGGATTTGGTTAACCGGCAATTATTCATTTTGAACGCGATTCCTGGAAATGGCCAAATCTTCCGTCCAAGCCCATTGGAAGATCGGCTTGTTGAGGTTTGCTCGGATTCCAAGTCCTTGGTGTGGCTGAAAGTTTTGCAGGCATTAACTCTGATATTTGTAATGTTAAAAGTATTGTTTGTTGCTGCTGCGCCATTTGAAGAAAAGTCGTTGCTGGATCCTGAGCAAAAGTTCCAATTACTAATTCACTTGACTGCGCTATTAGATTTTCTTTTGGCAAACACTTTCATAATCTTTAAGTACGCAGAACTAGTCAGCGTAATTAACAAAACTGGTGTTTCTTCCGCAATCAAGAATTCTCTGCTAATTAAAGCACTTTGTTACTACGCTCCGCCGTTTGAAGTGGTTTTATTCTCTACGTACAACATTCTCATTGTGAAAAAGGAATATACATTTTCCATACAACAATATGATTCATTTAATCAATTTATCCAGTCAGCAATACAAATTAGTTTATATATTTTCGAGGTTTACATTAGCTGTTTGATGGGTGCGCTAATCTTTTTTGTGGGAAGTTTTGGTCTCTTTCCTTGCTACATTACTATCTATTTAGAAGCTGTAGACTTGCTGCGGCATATAAAACCAAAACATCACAAGCTGCATGCTCTATCGTGTCGCACTTTGCTCGCCGGCTACAGACAATTACTTGTTCACACCGCCTTGGTTAACAGTTGCTTCCAAAAATTGCTATCACTGCCTTTTATGGTAATGATGATGATGTTAAGTATGACATGCGGAGCTGTTCTCATGAACAAACCGTTTAAAGGCATGGCTTCAACAAGCACAATTAGTTTTGCAGCGTTTTTGCTCATAGAAGGCGATGGGTTTACAATTGTCGGCTACTCATTACCTGGTAAAGCCAATTTCGTCAGTCAAAATATACTAAACTGCCTCAAATACAGCTTGGAACTTTCTGCGAAACAGAGTTTTACTTTGAAAAAACAGTGGCTTAAGGAACTTGTAAAAACGCTGAAAAGTTTTTCCCCAATCAAGTTGCGATTTGGAAGCGTCAATTTTTTCGAAAGGGACACCGCCATTAACATTTTCAACTTTGTAATTGACACAACTGTCACGATTTCGCTTATATGGTAAGCATCTGCATTGTATAAATACCCAAATGCTAATGGCTATTTATGCCTCAATTTAGAGGAAACGCCTACAAAGGGAAGCGAGTTAAAGTATGTGAAGACGAATGACGTTTAGAGTGTGTCTAAACAAAAAAAATAAAATTGACTATCGGTTTTTACACCCAATCGATATTTTTATTCAGTTCAAATTAAAGTTAATTGCTTTCTTAAATTCTATTCTGTGCAATATTAGCAGAGTTAACTAACAACACGTTCATCAATCAACAATTTTTAGTTTAAGGAATTTGAAAAGACAATTATAAGGAATAGGAAGCCTATTTATTTAACGAAGAAGCGGTATTTAAAATTGTAAGAAGTGAAGCATGCCTGGCTTGGCGTGGCCCTTTTTTCTCTATTCACAACGTAACACTACTATCAAAACATGACTTTAGGTAGTAATTCAAGCCTACTTACTTAAGGATAACGTCTTAGCTCAGTGTATTGGCGGCTAGTATATTACGATGGCAGATTTGTATGCATTATATTAAATATGTATTTAGGACTTTGCGGAGCGTTCCTTCATAATCTTTGCTCGTGTTTTAACTTTGATTCTGTTTTCAGCGATCGATTGGGCATACTCTGTGCCAGATCTGCCAAAAACTCGAAAAAAATCGGACAACAAAAACTGTTAAAAACCATTACACAGTTGTTTAGCCGTCTTGACGATTCTAAATTTTAAATACTATTCAATTAAAGTTTAATATATAAATTTGGCGCTTCTGCGTTCCAACGATTTATAAAAGCTTTTGTTCCTACAAAATCAATACAGTTAAACATTTACGCGATTTATTGTTGTAATTGCTGCGTTGAGTAATATCAAATTCTTAAATATCTTATAAAACCCAAAGTTGGCGAATTTTTACCAATCTTTCAACCTAGTACGCTTGTACATTTAGAATTACCATTGTAATGTACTTTTATAGTATATATATATAAGTAAATGATAATATCGAATGTATGCACACTTTACTTATAACACTAACAAATTTACATTCTGTTGTATAATCTGGTTGTGGTTTCGAGTGTTAAAATTCAGGAAACACCTTTTCGTGTCTTAAAGTCACATATCTTGTGAATGGTTTGATGGCAATACCGTGTTAACCAGAGAATAAAAACATTAAAACAGATTGGCTTATTTGCATAAAAATTCCCAACTACTATTTGATAGTGATCGAAAGTTTATAGATTCCAATCAACTGTTGCAGCAGGACGTAATGAAATCAAGTCAGCATTTATATATGTGGTTTCCTCACAACTTGAACTTGACTTCACTATCCACATATTTCATTTCAATCTCATTTGAGCAAAGTCATTTTTGAGAAGAGAAATCCCAAAAGCCTCTTTAATTTTTCATTTTGTATCTGATTTATTCTCTAACCCCATGGTATTGAAACAATAAAATTCGTTGTTTATTGATAACATTCCTAGGAACAGAACCCATTTAGAATTATTGCGTACATTCGCACCAAATCAAATACACAACTAATTACGTCTTTACTCCTGCTTTGCTTCACTTCAATTTTCAAATGTCTAAAACGGTAAAAAAGGTAAAAAAGAAACGATTTCCTGTTCAAAAATCTAATTCTTATTTCCTATCCTTTGTACATGTTAAAAGCAAAATACTGTTAAGCAACTGTTTTGCTCACGTTTTTGCCTTCTACCTCCTGATTTGACTTTTAGTATTTATCATTCAAGTTTTGTATTTCAATGTTGGAATTTAGTGCTTCTGAGTAATAAATGGTCCTTATATAGTTATCAGTTTAAAAGCTTTACTAAATAGGTGCAAAAATAGGGTAGGTAAAAGTACCATTTAGAGCCGTTAAAATGCTGATAGAGGTGTGCCGATCATTCACTTTATTCACTTAGTTAGTAGGGATTGTTTTTTATTAATTAACATTGCTTTAAATTTTAATAAGCTTTAGTGGTAAACCATTCCATTATTTTCAAGATAGTTTTATAAGTGACCTCGAACACATTCCAAATATTGTTTGAACATATACTCGCTGTAACAATTTCAAACCAAACCAGCAAGCTTGACATTGTTCAAAGAAAAACAATAGCAACGATAACCACAAACATATTCCAAGTAGACAGAAAATTACCATAATATTTCCGCTCATGCTAGGCGCTGTGAGTGTTTCTAAACCGTTTTCAGATTTTCTTTCGCTGGTACCTAAATATTTATGCCACCAGTTTGTCATTCCAGACTCTTTGATTCCCTGAATGCGTTTGAATAAGTGCGTAGTCGCAACACCAATCAACTCAATTATAGCTAATTCCGTTTCAATGTATGTCTCTTTTCCAACATCAACGTGGTGTATTCCCCTTTAGCCAAGTTCGTCATAAAACTGAAAAGCCTGCTTCCTCAGTCAGAATCACGGCAGAACGATTACACTTTTCAAGTTCTTGAAACAGTAATTCGTTTTGCTTTTGTTTGACTGCACGTTTTGTGTCTGTCACGTTTTCTATCAACAAGAATTCTTTTTGCAAAGTTGCAACGTGTTCTGGTTGAAAAGTTGTTTCAACTTGTTGTTGAAGAACCTGTGCAATTCTAGAATGCAATCGAGAATGTTCAAAAACTTTTTCGGAAGAGGAATGACCGTTTGAGTACTTAGCAAAGCTTGATATTTCAGAATATGCACTAACTGTTGCTAATCCCCACTCCGTTCGTAAGCTCCATTTCAATCGATCCTTGGGTTCTATTTCTAATAGTCGTATTAGTTGGTTTGTACTTGACCTAGTTACAATGTCAAGAGAAATTGGAACAAAGGAAAATTGCAGCATGTAGCGACACACGGAACAAGGTTTTATTGGTAAAACGTACGAAATTAAGCATTGATTGTTTGCGCTGCTTTTCAGTACCACAACTGCCAGCATAAAAATGTCTGGTTTTGCTCGTGAACGTATGTTGTAGTTAGCCTCTCTCAGGTTTTCAATAGCCCATGATAAAATTTGCATGGTTTTGTTTTTATGTACTGTTAAAATATTACTGGTAACTAGCAAAATGTGAAAAGGTGGGATAAACGAGGATGGATGTAGTGATTCAATTTTTACTTTTTCATACCAGAAAATTTGAGGATACCGCGACTTCGGTTGATCAAAAAGTTTGAATTCTATGGGGAAAATTTCGATTTTTAATTCGCATTTCCATGGTTTGGATGCCGTTGTGAATTCTAAAAACTTCAACGAGATACAATAATAGTCGGGGGTCTTTATGCCTTCGTTCAATAAATCGTTTAGATATTTTGACAATCTACATTTCTTTATTCCAGTCGCGTTTGTTGGTTCGTTTCCTTTGACACCCCAAACGTAATGCGGTATTATGCCCTCAAGATTTTCAAAAGTCAGTAAAGTCGGCACATGGTACCTGACAATGGCAGGTTGCTCCAATTGCAGGAGGTCACTATTTTGAAAGTTAATCATCACGACTAGACAACCATGGAAAGGTTTCAGAAGCAAATGCATGTTTTGGGTTATTGGGGCACGATGTCTGGCAGCAGAATTAACTGTTTGAATATCAACAATTTTGCTCAACGTTAAGACATCAGACAACGAATACGAGATAGCATACCAGTATGAAACGAATAAAACCATTGTGAAGTGGTTACTGACCCCCATTTTGTCGTTGAAATGAAGCTAATTTTTTGCAGTCGTACAGTTCCGTATAGCCTTGATTTTACATGTAAATGCTGTTTCAAGTATGGAACTGTTTCTTAAAACTTGAAAAAGTTCCTAATTGCAAAAACCAAGCTAACTGTATAATTTGAGAATTTTTTCGTTACTTGCTTTTAAATGTAACAATTTAAATTACCTTATTAAAATTACGTAAATGTCTGTGAAAGGAGACTACTAGCGGAATTATTAATTACTTCAATTTCTACAAAATCACTATTGCTAAAAACTTGAGGCACAAAAGTTAAAATTGAAAAATCTACTTTTGTTGGTTACCTTCAAATAAGCTTTTCAATACAAATGTTTCAAAAACAAATTCTAATACTTCACACTCAAAGTTCCTAAAATGAGACCGTAGTAGTGTTGTTAGCCTTTTTAAGAGTAAATAAAGCGAATGTGGGTTGGTTTCTAATAATTGAAGCTCAAAACTTAATTGTCCTGCAATGCAGATTTTTTTATACGATGTTTCCTGTAAATGTTTTAAAGAGAGTTCTGTATTGCATATTACTCTCTCGTACTTCTAAGGTAAATATTTGAAATCATCGGACATTGTTTGCCTATAAAAAACTCTTGCACGTTGCATTAACGCTTTTGGTGGACGCGCAATAAGTAGAGTGCTGAAGGTGAAATTTTCTTAATGAGTTAATCTAGTACAAAGTTTCGAAAAACAAACGTCAAAATGTCGCAAAGAATTTTGGCAACGGCACTCAAGTATTTTCATAAAATAATAATGTTGCTTGCCGTGTTTCGTAAGCTTCGTAAAAGTTTTTAAATTGCAAATAACACGAGTACTTACTGCTAATCGAAGTGTCATTTTGCCATACTTCAATTATTACAAGCATTTTTTGTAGTTATTAAATGTCATTACGTAAAACGAGGACAATCAAGTTCTTGAAAAAATTAATAAAATTAGTCAAGGTAACCTTCATATTTTTTCCGATCGACTTGCAAACTTCAACACATAAAGTTCATGGTGTTTAGATAATATGTTTCTTTCGAATCATGAATCATTCAGCTAAAAACATATACGACGCTACTCACAAAATGAATACATGGAGTTTGAACTCTAAAAGAACTAAAATTTCTATTGCTACTATTATTTTTCCCTCAATTTTATTCAATTTTTTCTCTTTTAAATGCGCTGATAATTATGTGTAACGCGTTGGAGGTCATGGAAAAACAGCATGGTGGGTGTGTAAATCTTTGGAGAGGAGGTATGTAGTATTTTTTCGAATGTACAATTTTATAGAACCTACGCTTTTATCCCGAAAATACGGATCTTATCTTCGTATAAAATACACCTACGGTAAAATTTGTACATAAAACTTTAAGTATTCACTAATTATTAACGGGCTTTAAGGACAGCATTGTTGACGAGTATCATAAATCTGTCAACAGGGCTGCTCAAGTGGGGAAGATTTTTATTTGCCTTAACGCCCTAAAATACCTTGTTAAAATACTTCGTTTTTATATTTACTGATGATCATTTAAAAGTTAACAAGGTGGCTAAAGCTACTGTAATATTTGCACTCATCTTTGAATAATACAAAAATAGAAAAAAATTATTTACAAAGGTAATTAATGAAATCTTTTGCAGAATTTAGGCTAAAAAACCTGTGCAATGTTTGTTTTTAGTATGGAGTTGTAGAAACTTCTTTTTGTATAAACTTTACCCCTCTCTTTAAGTTGGACTCCATAGAAAGCGAAAAACTGAGTAACATTACGCATGGTATACTTTAATTCTTTAATACTCATATTTAATTTTTTCAAGCTATGACTATCACGTAGTTATAATTATTACCTATCTCCTTCGAGCTAAGTGCTGCTTGTGCTGAACAAAATAAGCTTTTTGGAAATACGCTAATTGTAAAGTGTAATTAATTACAAAATATTAGTGCTTACGTTATTGCATGCACTTAAAATTTACCATGGTGACAGTTATCATCCTTATCAGTAAAGAATTATGTTTTTTACAGCATTAGAAACAGAATTTCTGCTGCCATTTATTTGTCTCTAACTCATTACGTTGGTTCTATTTTATCGTTATTTAATTCGCAATATATCCATTTACTTATGAGTATATCTATCGGCGTTTTGGGTAACTCTGTGAGAATCGTTTACGTTGGGTGATGAGCCTTACCCGGGATTGACATGGAATCCAAACTTCCCAGCAAAGGACAGATTAACGAGATATTGAAGAGCTGTTAGGATAAAAAGCCAGTCATTTGTCCTTTTTGTTCTACTTATTACAATGTTTAAAGGGAAGTAAATATTTTGGCAAGTTCATTTTTGATTTGAAACTGAACTTTAACCTGCTTTACATATTATAAAAATAAATTGTTATTATAAATTAATAAAATAAATACTTCTATGTTGTTCTTTTTAAACTAAAATTATGTGTTTACCAAAGCTTAGCGTTAAAATACAAGTACGTGAGAAATAAGTGGAAAATGAATCAATTCAAAATTATTTTCATTGTATGAAATATAGCAATTTTTGGCACTCTAATAAATCGGAAAAAAGGTTGATCAAGATTTCCTCCTTAAGATATCCAAATGTACTCGTTACAAAATGCATATAAAAGTAATTAAACAGTTTAAAGGAATAGGAGAAGTGAGCCAATAATATGATGAGCTTGGTTAACTCTATATTTTAGCAGAAGGACAACTGTAAGTACTTTCTTGCAACTGCAAAAATGGTTTTGTGCAGAGAATATTCTTCCTTGCATCAAAATGAACATTTAACGAATAAGTAAATTCTTAGTGTTCTTATTGATAAAAGTGTTACTAAAACACTTGAAATGTTAGTTTAAGCCTTTTAGCTTCGCAAGTATATTGCTGTAGATATACATATATCTTAGGGCTAAGCAACAATAAAACCGTGAAGTATATCGTATCATTATGGAACTGCGTTTCTAATTGAATTCCTTTGTTTAATAAACAGAAAAAATTATCATTAAACTTATATAACGTTAGGAAGTTCACGAAAACTGAGAAATGCATTATTTGTCCAAATATGTTAAAATAAATATGTTGCTTTGCTAACTCAGCTTTGCTTGCAATGACCTTCTCATTTCAAAAAAATAATTCACCAAAGGCATTAGAATATGTCGATCTATTGTAGCCAGTGCTTAAATAAAATTAAAATGCGAATTTGTGATAAATAATTTGTTGCAATGAAAGTTAATACAGTATCTACAGTAAAAAGTAGAAACAACAAAACTCGGAATTTACATTACATTAAGCGTAACAGATTTAATTGAGGTGCTGCACTGAGGTGTAAAGCTAGGCATTCTTTATTCAATGGAACACAAACATGCTAATAATATTTTACCAGCCGGAAATTTTGGCTAAAATTGGTTGCCTAAACTGTGTAAAGACAATTTCAGTAAAGTGGTCACTAAATAGCCCTTCGAAGCTTTCATTACAAAACTTATGACAAGATTTGACTAAAATTTCCTTCAAAGTATTCATATAAACATTCCATTGCTAAACGAGAATAACGAGAAAAAAAAGAGTTGCTGAATCCAAAACACAAAATATATACCCAATACTTCCACCTAAGATTTCACCTGCTGGACGTGTTGTTGCTTTAAAAAATTACGCACTTTCGAACTTTCAATCCAAAAAAACTGATAACTTGACGAATGCCATTCAAGCATGGGATTAAGAGGTTTTCCAAAGCATTAATGATAAGTTTAGACTGTTCAGCAAGAAATATTAGTAACGAAAACATGTTGCCGGCTCCAAGTACAAAAAATATAACCATAATGTTGCCTTCCATGGTTGCTGCTGCTGGTCGTGTTGTTGGTTCAGCAAATATATCACGACTATAACACAAAAATCTGGTCCACCAATTTACTATACCAGATTCATGCATGCCCTTGGCACGTTTCAGGATGTATGGTGAGGCAGCACCCTTCACATTAAGCATTAACTGGGCGCCTAGAAAAGTTTCTTTGCTAATGTCAACTTGTTCATTGCCTAAGCTGCGAAGTAATTTGAAATAGTGCGAGGATAAACCTTCAGGAATTATCACTGCAGTCTTGTTGCACTTGACCAGTTCCTCCAACAAAGCGTTACGCTCTTTAATCATAAATATAGCTCGCATGTTTTGTGCTGCCGTATTTCTGATATTATTCAAATCATCTTCATTCCGCATTTTGGATTGAATAGAACTGTTTTTGAACAGCAGTTCCATTGGTTCGTTCAGAAGCCCAGTTATATTGTCATGAAGTCGCGAACGATAAAATATTAACGGGGGAGCTTCGAAACATTTTAAAGCTTGTTCTGAAGCCTTATATACTTCGGATGAAGAGACTGCAAATATTATAACATTTGTGTTAGCATCTGATCGTTTTCCTACACCAACTAGATGGTCTTCAGGATTTACAGTAGTTTCCAAGGGCAATGCGGCTGCTTCAGTGGGATCCCAATGCAGATGGTAGTTGACAGATGATGACCTTGAGTAGATAGCAAATCTATCGTCTAGTAGATCTTGTAGGGTTTCATAATGCAAAATCCTTCTCTGAGATATCATGTTATATACGTTTGTGTTCTTGTACGCATTGCAAAGTACAATCGCAGCCAACATAAAGCCGCCAGCTGTCCATCGTAATTTTGAAACCGCTACTGCAAAAGGGAATGCTTCGCCTTGCTCCAGAAAAACGCGAAGTAATGGGAAAATGGAGGCATTTATCTCGTACCATGAATAACGTTGGTTGTGCTTTGTATGTTGTTGCTGGAATAATAGGACACAAGCAACAGCAACTAAAATGCACCAGCAAAGCCAAACAGGCATTTCGAAAACGTGGACTAGTTCTTGAAATGGGAAAGGACTAACTCCTCGCATCCCACAGGTTACAAACCGAAAAGAAGACCAAGAGTGGTTCCAAGCAAGTAAATATTTTAATTTTTTGTTAGTAGCATTTCCCGGCTCTATATTGATTTCCCATGACACTTTTAGGACAGAAGACCAGAAAGGAATATAATGCTTTCTGATCAAACCATTTTCACAACTGCCAAGTACGGTTTTATATGTAAAATTCTTCATTATGGTCAGTAGTAGAAGAGCGTTAGCTTGGTTAACCAGGTGCTCCTGATTTCTAATCTTACTTGAGGTTCTGGCAAAGGAGGAAATGGTGGCATAGAGGTCATTGGTACATTCGCTCAGATCCATGAATATTCTAACAAACCGTTTTGTTGAACGAGAGCCCTGTATTTCCCACTTGACCTGCTCGTCTGGCTTTGTACCAACCATTTTTGTGATCTGGTCTAAAACAAGATTTTGAAAACTGCCATTACTTACCAATTTTGCTCGTTTGATTAAATAGGAACATGTTGCACAAATTGTAATTGGCATTGCAAAGGAAAACCTCAGCGAGTGGCCTTTGTTAGTGGGATACGCAACAGCAATAATAAAATACTCAAGTGCTGGGTGATGATGTAAGCTACTTCTTTCGTTTCCTAGTCGCTTGACCATCCAGTTCTGATATCCCTGTGACTGTTTTAAGGTTGTTCCAAGGGAATGTTGTGAAAGCAGCAAAATATTGAAAGGAGGTAGACCACCAGGTTTTATGATTTCTGTACCGCCATTCCAAAACATTTTGGGGTATTTTAGCTTTTCGACGCCTATAAGTGCACCAGTTGAAAACATTCCAAGCTGCACCTGACAGTGCCATGGCTTTATTCTCGATGCAATTCTCAGCAACTCCCATTTTAAGCAGTACTCCAAAGGGTCCATTTGGAAGTAACCTTTCAAAATACCACTCAAGTGTTTCGATAATACGCATGCAGGGTATATATCAGAGAAGTTTCCACGATGCTGTAGCACAGAGATTATGGCTTTATTCCAAGGAACCCAAATTTGTTTGGAGTCAAACAATAACGTCTGTGTTGCAAGAATGGGGCATCTGAATACTGTTGGATACTCAAACTGTGTAACGTCCGCGTAATCAAAATTGTCAATCATCGTAATACAATGTGTGAAAGGTTTTAAAAGAGAATTCAAATTTTCCAGTTTATGAATTCTAGGCACTTCAAAACCCTGCGCTGGTTTATTTGCTAAATTTTGTGGTTGACCAAAAGACGAGTGCAAAACAAAATGCAACACAAAATATATTGCCGAACAAATAAATGATAAACACATTTTGACAAATATGCAATTTATGGTTTTAGAACATCAATATGAAAGGTTTCTGCGTTTATACTAAAACTAATTTCTGTTGGAATGAAGAAATATACAGGGAAAATTAGAGCAAAAGAATTTGTCATTTACAAATATACTTGTTCTGAGTGTCTTTGGCGATTTGGCCATAGTTTTCCTTGAATAGTTACCAAATTCTACTAAATTAAATACAATTTAATTACAACGTTTTGTGAGTTTCCACTTAAGTACATTACTGAATTGTTTACACTACACTTCAAGAAAACATATTGTTTTTTAATCACAATATGAGAAGCGGATTAAAATTTCGGTGCCTCCTAATGACTAGATAGATAGATAGATAGATAGATTTTATTACTGACCATTTTTGCCATCATACACGGTCAATCATTTGAATTTACATTTAGATTTTACATTAAAGTGATAATAATAAATATTTGTTC
>JAANSP010000410.1:0-22279 GCA_036850745.1 Homidia socia | reverse complement strand
CTACCTAGGATGAGGGCAAGTTAGCGAGGCCTTTTTAGGCTGAGGGATTGTTAGCTGAGGTCTTCTCAGGGCGAATCCATCCCGAAGAATTTGAGAGGGATTTGAGAAAGAAATCTTGTTGGCATCGTGGCATAGAAAATAAAGGGGACTATTTACCTTGATATTATTTTATTGAGTGAACAGCTTCAATCTGAAATTCAGATTCTGAATTCAATAGAACTTAAATTAAGGAACAATTCTCATTGAAAACCATTGGGCAATCTGTTAAGGAGAAAACTTTGCCTTAGGTTTGGTGATAATTAAAGATAAACAAAAGCAAATCAAACAATTACAATTTATACAGTAGAATTTTATCATTGAATATCATTGAATCTGATGAAAATGCCTGGAAGTTACGCCAGATAAACTGATGCAAGATAAAATCATGCATGAGACCTAAAATATTTCCCGGTGTTTAATAATCTGCATTTTGAGCAAACTCACAAGCAGAAGGTATATGTAGTTTACCCTCGTGAAAATTCTTTATACACACAAAGTGGATGCACATATATTATAGTAGGACCTACAAAGCTTCTTATAAGGCTTGGTCATATATTTGTTCTCTCTCGCGTTTTATATAAAGTTACAAATAGACTAAAATGATTGATTATTAGCAATGTGGTACGCAAATGAATGAAACATTCGTAAACAGTCGGCAGTAAAATAATCTGAAAATCCTACAGTCGTTAGAAAAGAAGTGTGTCCAAATTTAATGTTTGTACATAATGCAAATGAGCAGCTAATTCTCATTGATTACGAAAAGACAATTTTAAAAAAAAATAGGTACATAAAGTAAATGCACATTTTTCTGTTTTTTTTCTACTGGAGCAAATCGTATGAGATAGAACTAACTTGAATAAAAAAGAAGCATAGTTCAAAATTCTTGATCAACATAAAATTTAACCCATAATAAAAGCGTTTTAGAAGTTTTTTTGTATTCATATTAACGGACACTCAAGGAATTACTCTGTAAGTTTTGTACTGAATGAGCATATTATAGTTACATTATTAAGGCAAGGTACAGTAATGTAGAAAAAATGCTACATAGTATGCAGTACAAACTATGCAGACAGAAAAAGGGAGGGTGACTCGCCAGCAGGGCATCGTCAACATAATAGGTACATACACACAACAACCGTATAAGTCAAAGGATCAATCCATTGCTCTTCTTCTGATGCTGATTGTACACTATAACGATATAATGTAGAGGAGAATATATGGGGAGTATTAGATGCCATGCACATCCGTTTGGAATACTCTAAAAAATTACATTATAAACGTGGCAGCATATTTTCCCATAAGCCAAAGCAAGTAGTAATAACAATAAGAGAGCAAGTAAAAATATCCAGAGATGTGGAATCCACGATGGTCAATTTTTTAAAAGTGGTGACGACGTGACGCGCTTAACCCTTTTTCTTCTGACGATATCTTTCACAACCAGGCAGACCAGAAATGGATATATTCTTTTTATATGCTCACATATTTGGCTGGCAGGTTACATACCAGTTTCATCTCCTTGGAGCCATATAAGGAGGTAGAAATATTTTTTTTGGAAATTTGTGACCAGAGAGAAATACTGGAACTACTCATCCCTCTCTAGCTGTCCCTCTCAGACCTTCGTACATGTTTTCTTTCACCATTCTCATCCTTCTTAAAAGTTGAGCATGCATTGCAGATTGCAGTAGTAGTGTCGTTAATGAAAAAGGCCACGCTAAAAAAGAAAATGCTTGATGGTGACGATGATGATGCCTGGTACATCCAAAAGCTCTCAACTACAGCGTCTCTTTTTAGCAGTAAGTTGTGGTGAATGAGATGAGGCTGATGTGGTTGTGGATATCTCAAGGCAAATAAACACATTCTGTTACCAATTAAACACAACATAGCACAACAATGCAAACGCATGGACCAATTTTTATACATGGGAGAGAAGCTATGGGAAAGGGAGAGACCACAACAACACAAAAGTACATAGCACACATCCTCCTCTTCTATCTTCTCTCCCATTGCATCCTCAGCATCATCATATCCAGATCCTGAATCCTGAAAAGCACAAGACACCATCGCAGTTGTACTCTTTGGTCTCTCGTAATTTAAGGCGCTTCTCTTCTCGCTCACCAAACAAACTTACAGAAGCATATATAGATATTTGTATTCTACCATACCTATACATATAAATAATGCATTTTAGCATTTATATAAGGTTTCGGAGATGACAAACCTTAAATAAAAAAATTAGAGGCTTATTACACGAAGGGAAAACATATTAATGGTAGCAGCAGCAAGCAGGTCAGCCAGACGGAGCAGACCAGCAATAAGTTTCTCAGAAGAGCTGCTGTGTACCATTATCATCATCAACAATATCAGCGTTCTTTCAAAAAGTAAAGTAAAAAATGTTGATGTAAAGCTGATTTGTATAATTTTTTTGGTGTGAGCTTATTAATGTAAGAATGTAACTACCATTGTAAGAAACGACACAAAAGTATGCATGTCTGTGTATTATGTAGGCAAAATATTACGAAGGAATACATAATTTATAATGAGCATGGTTTTATACAATTCTTCAGAAGAGTATTATTTTTATTATCCAAGAGAGAAGAGTTCCTTTCCTTTTCACAAATCTTAAAGTATGCATGTCTGTGTATTATGTAGGCAAAATATTACGAAGGAATACATAATTTATAATGAGCATGGTTTTATACAATTCTTCAGAAGAGTATTATTATTATCCAAGAAAGAAGAGTTGCTTTCCTTTTCACAAATCTCCGTAATGGATATTATCATGTACCTTTATATAAATTTGTATATGGAATATGTACCTTACCACCACCACCACCACCTCTAACTTTTTGTCTTCCTTCGGTCCTCACTATTTCATAGATAGGTGACTGAGGTATTTCTAGGCATTTTGTATTACACCTACACACAATACAAAACAACTGCTCAATAAGCATTAAAAAATTCTCTGCGTAAATATGTATGGCATGACTTTTTTATTTGGTGCATATAGAGGAATGAATAATATATTGGGATAGTTTGTAAGAAACCTTGTTAGGTAAGCTTTGCCACTAAAACATTCAAGAGCATATAGCAGAAGTAGCAGCAGTTGTAATTGTGGACGGACAAACGGATGGATACCAAAATACGAAACCAATAAAATAACGATAATACATACATTTGATATGCCAAGAATAAGAATATAACCAAAAGTCATTTTTAGTTTGGTAAAAAAAGTTAAAGTATGGGCTAGGATTACTTTTACTTCTACTACAATTATTATTACTACTGCTGCGCCACTGTACATGTCTATATGTACCTACACCAGTTTTTTTACGGATGACGATGATGTGATGATATGAGAGGGGAATACATTTTGCGAGCTTACTTTTTACGTTTGTGGACGGACACAGAACAACAGCAGCGAGTACTGTGGATATGCAACAAAAAACACTGACAAATATAAGAAGCATTCTCGTTTCTCGTCATTGTAAACCCGTAATAATAACGCCGCACCAAAGCAAACGCCAAAAGGTAAAGTACATTCATAATTTCTTTTCATACATACCTACACAAACACACACAAATGCCTACCTACATAATATCTTACAAGCAGCAGCAACGAGTTCTCTTGTCCGTTACATGTAGTTAGTTGCGTTGTTGCTCGTAGTAGAAATATAGAAACTGTCTACTACATCTGCACTAGAAGGCCCGATGAAACGAGGTACAAAGGCTTTCACAAGATAATAATTAAGGCTCAAAGGCGATTAACAAAGTAAAATTGTAAAGTTTTAAATGTTAGTGTACGAAAATTATATTTGAAGACGATAGATTTTAATAAAATACGTAATACTGACCTTGACCCTATATTTGAAATTGACCTTTTAAACACGGGTAAAGATTTCAGTTCAAGGTCATGCCATGTTCATAAATGCATACCGAGTTTTAAACAAACAACTATATAAATACAATGGAGACTCACAATTAAAACCAATATATGAACTATTTTTTAGCTGACAATTAAGACAATTAACTAAATATAGCATCATTTTAACAAAACGGAAAATCTATGGATTGCGTCATGAACGTCACTCTTTTATATATATAGATAGATAGAGCTAACCTCTAAAAAACCAAATTCCTATTGAACATTAGTGCTTTTACTGCTTATTATTACCATTATCATCATCATTATAATAATGTACATGCTTTTCAAGTCAAGTACATCCATCCCTACATACCTTTTGGTAATACAATACTACTTTTGCTACACAATACTTAAAAATAGGCAAGAAAGCAGCGTTTGTTATGTTACTTGTACTATAGGTATTTTCTTCATCTCCTTTTGTAATTAGCTACCTGCGTTCTTCTGTTTCTTGTTGTGCGTACGCGTACTCACACAAACTTTACCAAAAAAGCATATATATTCACTATCCAGAGAACGTAGACATCATCGCATACCTAGTTGGCGTAGTAAAGTAAGTAGCATAAAAAAAGCATAGAATAGATCAAGATGAAGTTATAGCTTTTTACTTTACTACTACTACTACTCCAATCTACGCCATACCGAATTGCACTTGAATGAGTTTGTATTTTTTTAAACAATCTCTTTTTTGTGAATCAAATAATAAAAAAGTAAAAAAGGCGAAATTTTTTTTATAGTCACCTTCATAAAGACCTGTCCGTCTGTGTGGTAGTAGAGTGGTACTACCATAATATTTGTAACATTGTCAAGTTACTTTAGTAGAAAAATAGTAAACTACATTTAATGTATATATTACAATAATAATAATAATATTATAGCCGTTATAGTAGTAGACAGATTAAAAAAGTAAGTAATAATGAAATAAGTCTGCTACTACAACTACTATATAATATTATGCCAAGTATGAAGTAAGTAAAATATTAAGAACGTAGTGGAGTGTTGGTGGCAAATGGGCAATGGGTAGTAGTAAAAAAGATAGAGAGGAACGCAGATCAAAAAAGAACGCAACAACACAACAGACGCAACAACTATAACGCTCGGCCAACCAAAAAAATTATAAATGAAGCACTGCTGCTTCTGATGTTGCTGTTGCTCTGCTGTTTAATTTAATTCGTCATTTTTTTGTCTAGTGATACTGTACAATCGAAAAAAAGTAATACGTAGTTAGCTAGTCATTTTTTTGCAATTAAAATGTGAATATTATTATGTATAATTAAAAATGGTAAATTTAGTGTTTGTTGTTGTGTGTAGAAAAAAACGTGATTGAGTGGTGCCTTGGGAACCCTTTTGTAAAAAAATATTTAATTATCCAAGTAATAAAAAAGGAAGAAAAGTGTTATAATAAAAGTACTGATTTTTTTAAATAGTAGTTTAATTATTATTATGTAAAAAAAAGAAAGAAAAGCATCTTCATGGATATTGTGATGATTCATTGGATAGCTGGATTCGACGGCGCGCAACATTGTTGTTTATATGAATTGTTTTTAAATTGCCATGTGGACAAAAAAGCAATCATTAGTTGATTGATAGTTTATTGCAATTGCATCTCGTATCTATTGAAGGAGTAAGCTCTCGTTGTTTGTCGTGCTCTTCTATTCCGACTGATTAGCAATTAATTAATGTAGTTTGTATATTTATATATGTCAATCACACACTTTTTAACATTTGAAACAATAGCTACTAGTTACTGGAATTAAAAAATAGTACCAGTGAAAGTTGTAAATTGTAAGGCCAGTCTTTGTTTTGCTTGTACCTTTCCAAGTGCCAGCAGCATAAAAGAAAGCTATTAAAGTGTCTGCCAACATGGATTATATGGCACCATGGAACGACGAGGATATGAATGGAGGTAAGATTAATCGATTAATCTAAAAAAATATTTATAATGCATCCTCTGTTCTATGAGATCAAATAGCATGACAATGTGTAATTACAAATTGTAAAACCATTACAATTTAGTGAGTGTTAAAGTTATTAAATCATTTGTGATAAAACGGGAAGCGGAAATCTTTCAGTCAGACAAGATTAGTTGTTCGAAAGGAGTTGTTAAAGCAAGTTATAGGTATATTATTGAAAGAGTTAACATGTAGTATCCCCTTTATTGACTCACTGTGATTCAGCTGTTTTTAAATTGTCTGCTTGTGCGATGTTATCAGAATCACGTTTGATATTAACACATGCTCACACAGATAGGACTGAAAGGCAAAATTATTAGTAGGGCAATGATTTGATATTGATTAGTTGATAAAGCACGTAATTTGCAAATTGCAAAATGCAGAGCGCACACTAACATGTTTAGGTATTTGTAAAGTATCACAATAACAAAGTGGGGCTGCAGAAGTGATTCATTGATTGATTATAGTTCAATGAGGCTAGGCTAATTTCTTTTCACACCCGCTAATGTTGGCTCATTTAAGTTTAAAGTCATCCATGTGTTCTTTGTTTCTTTGTAATATGTTTATTGTATAGCATATTAGATTACCCGACTTCTTATATGCAAATACAATGTCACTATTGACACGATTACAAACCCGACTACCTGACCTTTTACCACCATATCATATCATCTTATTTGTACACTGTTCTGACAGTTGACAGATTTTTTTTCCATTTTCAGTCTCAGATAAATTAACCGTCCGTCCAGAGAGAGTGAAGATCTACTGTACTTTATTATTTACTAGGACTGAATAACTGATTAAATAGTTAAACTTGGTTTAGAACGTGCCAGTAATTGTATGGTTTACCAAAACCTGGCCTTCCACCCCGTCAGAGGTTTACCATTGTTTGCATGAACAACAAGAACTTAGATATGCAATAATGTTGTGAATCCTATATTTAGGATTATTTAGGAACAAGTAGCGGAGGGGAGAAGAGAAGAAGCGTCTCTGGTTGATGTATAGTGTCCCGAATTTAATTTACCCTAATTCTAAAGTGAATGGGTTTTCCCTTTTGACCTGAAGCTGAGCTCTGGCAGTGGCAAGCAAGGCAACGGAATAACCTATGGTAAATTCTATGCGATTTTTCAGGTATGCCGGAGAAAGCAAAGAATTAACGGAACGTGTTTTTCGACCTCTTGATTTAACTGCATTATCAATAGTTAACTAGCTACATATAATGATTGATGAGAAGAAGAGTAGTAAATAAATCGATTGATTTTTTTGCTGATTTACTTTCTCCATTTTATTTCCACTGCCAAACTCTGTAGCAGAGAATATGTGTATCGTTCGTATTTACAAAAGTTCTATTTTACTCAACATTGCAAACGAAATGGATTACTAAACCAGAATTAATCTAGCTAATCATTTCCAACGTTCGAAATAGGCCTAGAAACAAATTACAAAAATTAGCTGTATAGACTTGTCGTCAGTGCAATTCATAAATATAAACATTAACCCATAAGTGCATTTTGCAAAAACGTTTTTCATACATTGTAAATTTATCACGTAGATTGAAAAATCGAAATCATTTCGTAGTACATCACAAAATACTTCATGATTTTCTGTCAATTCAAAATTAGACCAAGCAACTCATTACATGATTTCCATCCTTGATATTTTGAATTTTAGAGTACGGGGTTGGCCCTATTGTCATCATTAAACTTTACATCTTCAAATAAAAGATAAATGACACCGCAATGATGATCTTCTCGGTTATAAATGAAAATTTATGCTTTCATCAGCTCAACTTTCTTTATTTTGACCCAGAAAGAAAACCTCAGATTTATGTCTATCTATACACTACGCTCTCATCATTCCATCATCATCATCATCACTACATAGAATATATTTTTCAGACCGTTATATTTTACATAGCGTAGCCAGCAATGGAAATGCAAAGTTATATGCAAAGTTATGAATATGTCATCATGTGTCTTTAGTCCTGCTACCGCCACCACATTTGTGTGATGTGTGGAGTTAATGGGAAAATTAGGAGACAACAGCATCAGCGGCAGCCTGCAGCAAAAAAAAAAATAGTTTCCAACAATCACAGAGAGATGTAGAAAGAGAGCAGAGTAACCGAACCAAGTCAAGTAGTACATGGATAAACAGTGAGTAAAAAGAAGGGTGAATGGCGCACAATCGTCATTGCTCGTGCAAAGATGTTGAAGTGAAGTGGAGAAGATGTTTGTAGTAAGTTGGTGGTGGTGGACGTGGTAGTAGTAGTAATAGTAGTAATAGTTTCTCGGTATCAGTATCAACATCCTCCATCCTCCTAATATCATGTAATGTAGTAGTACAAGTAGTCTAGCTTGCTGGTGATGTGATGCAAGGGAATGTTTTCCATGAAGCGAAATGAGTACATGGCATACACTGGCGGCGCAGCGAAGATGAGTCGTTGTAGCAGTAGTAGCCTCGTTAGTTTCATATATAGGAAGGCCCTGTAGCTGGTTGTAATAGTAAAGTTGTAAATGAACATGAGTGACGAGTGACGATGATCTGATGACATTGCATTGCAATGAGTGAAGAAACGTGTAAAAATGATTTTGTCTTTCTTTTACTATTAATGTTGAAAATATTCATTGTTTTATTATTGTTTTTAAATAAAAAATATAGACATTTTAAAACAATGTACACAAGCACGTAAGTGTATAGAAATACATAGAAGTAAATGTATATAGAATATTATGTTGAACGCGATAAATTTAATTGGATACTTTTCAAGAAGATGGAATGATATTTAATCTCCTTGTAATCCTTGCTTGCGTTGTTGCACTTGATTGTGCATCCTCGACATCTTTCTCCTTTCCCTTGCAACGATATGCATAATATGTTGACTTTGTTTCTACTGGCTGTGTTAGTGTTACATGAAATTTCTCTTGTAAACCATACTACAAAGACTCAAGATGACGCTAACGGGAGCGTGTTTAATATAAAATAAATAAATAAAAACACTTTGAATATCATTTTGAGACAAAGTTCATAATGCAATTGCATATTTTGCATTGATTATGTATTATGATGCGTGCATTTCCATTTCCTTGAAAAAAAATCAAGTAATAGACGCCTCTTCGTTTTCTTGATTTTATTTTTAGATGGTGGCATTGGGGGGATTGGTGCTGAACTGGGACCTGGTGACTTAGCCAACCTTCTTGTCAAACTTACCGATAATGCCTTGTCTGGTGCGACGTTCGAAAGGTACGTAGCCAATAGCTAACCAACCACGTTGTCATAAAAATTTAAACAAGCCTGTACACAAAATAAAGGAAATGCATAAAATCAAACCACAACACAACACATTTTCGGGTTCGAGAGAGTGCATTGCAAATTGGAGATGAAGACAAGCTCATCATCGTCATCAGTATTTTATTTTTGCGTTGTTGGCAGTCTTTCATTTTTTCCACCATCACCACCGCCACCAGCATTTGCTGCACTAGGGTAGTTAATATTTTTTATGCTTCTACCGCGCCGAGACAGTGCACTGGTCGGGAAAAGGAGGTTGGTTTTCAAAGGAGGAGCAAGGAGGAAAAAATGGAGGAAGATTGTACAACACATGCATGCATAAGAAAACACTCATTTGTAGTTCTCTCTTTTTTCTGCGCTACTAAAACCGCTTCACTATATAAGTTGCATTTTTTTCGTGGAAAAACATGTCCGACTGTCTGCCTGCTTGCATCATGTCTTTGAATATAGGCATATTCTTTTTTCTCCTCCTGTATCTAATTTTCCAAGTTTGAGCACGCTTTTTTTCTAAGAGTTTAAATTATTTACGTTAACAAATAAAAACTAAAGTAATGCAGCAACGGAGGGAAAAAATCAGAAAAGTAAAGTAAGTGACTGTAAATTTTACAAACAAGATGGAAGGGTGAAAGGGGAAAGGACTTTTTTCTCTATTCCTCGTTTACTTAATCCCATTCCCATTCTAGTTGTTCTTCTTAATTTAATTATGCCGTGCTAAAAGAAAATATTTTTTTCCCTCATAAAAAGCTTTAAAAAATCAGACATGATAATAAAGCAATCAGGATACTGGAGCAGAAATGCCTAATGCGATCCAGTTGTGGTTTTTCTTACTGTGTAAAAACAATGGGGATTGTGAAAAAAGTCATGAAATTGGTGATGATGGTTCAGTAAATGTACACGTGGACAAAAGATTAGCATCTTCTACTCTTTTTGGTTTGTCTGATGATAATGATGATAATAAGCTGAAAGCAATAAAAACTTAAAGTATCTGGTGTGTGTAATCGATCTATGGGGAAAAACATTTTTTTCTTTTAAATATGTAGTTTTTTTTATAGAAAACCATTGAAATTCATTGTACATTTTTTTCCTTTCATATGTATTTCCGGATATTTATTTATATATGTACGTATATTTACGTATTAGTCATCATCTCTCTACCTGTTTTTTTGAAAGTTTTTCTTTCCAATTTACTGCTTTTTCTTACTGAAAATATATTTTAAGGAGAAATAAATATATTTTTTGTAAAATACATAATCATGAAACCTGAAATTCAGTTAAGGAATTTCGAAACTCAGAGATAACGATACACACATGTGCGTCCGCTTAGTTGATATCAAACAAAAAGAAGGAAATCGTTAGTGTGGAATTTGACATTTTCAACAAAATTGTAGAGATGTAATAAAAAAGCAGCTTAATAATCTACAGAGTTCAAAGTATTTTCACATTATTATTATAATTTGATCCGAATAGTTTTTGTTGGTGGTACTATGGTATGGTGGCAGTATTAATGGGAACAAAATAATATGTGTATAGTAATCTGTTTTTTTTGTGTTATATGTGTCGACATTTTCTCCCTCCATTTTTTCGCGTCTGTAGTAAAGATTTTGAGATTTTTTTCGTCTAGTAGTATTTCGAACTAAGCCGAGTCTCCCGAGCGTTAAGACTATGAGAAACATCAGAGTCAGAGAGCCAAAAGCAAAAAAAAGTTTCCTCAGAGCCAATAGTGAACTTTGTAACATAGAAATCTAGATTTTAAAACGAACATAGCAAAGTGGCGGGCGCAAGAAAATTATAAACTTGCATAATATTCGATGAAAATCCCATTTCCAATAGATATGATGGCTGGATATAGGGAGACAAATATCGAATGACGTACTGCAAAAGACGGACTTTTTCTTGAGATCACAGCACAAAATAATATTTGCTGCTGCATAATAATGTTTAGTTTAGTGCTGTTTGTATTGATGATGATCATCATCATGATGGCACAGTATACTAGACGAAGAAAGTGTTAAGAAAGAATCACGTAAAGAAAAGAGAAGGAAAATCGAGCCTCAGTTTGTTGAGTTGAGCCAGTTGAGGTTTTAAAAAAGGGCAAAGACTTCTTTTGGAGCTAAGTTTAGAACTTCCTAATTTAGCAACGCATCATGATAATGACGATATGATGGTGGAAATACTTAATGCTCTAATACTCTGTCTCTCTTTTCTCTCCTTGTGACTAGTACTACATTAGTTATTAGTGTGCATCTTTTTTTTCCTTACAAGATTACATATTATCTACCACGATAATCACAAACAAACATGTAGCACATCAGCAAAGCGCATACCTATAATAACAGCGTGACACTCGTAAAAAGCGGGGTAGAGTGACACAAACGAGACAAGATTTCAAGAGTTCAAAATAAATATATTATTACGCTTATTAGGGAGACATGGCTACTTTTGACATGATATGAGGCTACATTTTTGGCAACGAGTTCTTTTTAACAATAAGCAGACCTCGTTGTTCACTATGCTGCTGCCTTAATATTTTAATATGATTTACCACATTCTACCAGATAAAATGCAGACTGACAATAAGAAGAAAAAAACTTGTATCTCTCTTGTCATACAATTTCGTGTCTTTCTATTTTGCAATGTGTATATATCTCCAGGCGAAAATTCTCTGACATAATAATGATAATAGCTATGCAATGTGACACAAGCGCTGTTTTTGTAATGAAAATAATAATATGTGCTCAATTTTTGCATGTTTATATTCTATTCCAAAACACTTACCTCGTTTGGAGGCGGCTTTATCTTATGAAATACAGTGTAACAGCAGCAGCAACTAAATATTAACTTTGAAACGGTAACAATAATAGTTATGTTTTTGTTTTTGCTTGCAGGAGGGCAGCCGCTCGTGGTGTCTTGGAGGCATTCAAGCAGAGCTGCTTTGCTGAAGAGGACACGATGAATGTGATTGCTGTCATTGAACAGCTCGTCAATGACCAGGGTAAGTATGCAGTAAAAATAATAAATTAAGCATCATCATATTATCATCTCAAGTATGCAACTTGAAACACTTTGTTACGGTGTGAACTGAAATCAGGGAATTTCGCCACTTTATTTATTACACGGAAAAGTGCGAATAATGGGGAGAAAGGGCACAAGTTTACTTCACGTTTTTCATTTCGCTCCGATTTTTTTGAATTTTTTAAGGAAAGCTAACAACGAAAGGATTGATAAAACAAAGCATAAAGTCCATTTTCTCGTGCATGCTTTCATACTCTCTAATTAAATTTTGGTGGTGTGGTACCATGAGTGTGGTAGATAAATAGAGGCTTATATAACTCTCCGATTTTTTTGAATTTTTTAAGGAAAGCTAACAACGAAAGGATTGATAAAACAAAGCATAAAGTCCATTTTCTCGTGCATGCTTTCATGTTCACTAATTAAATTTTGGTGGTGTGGTACCATGACTGTGGTAGATAAATAGAGGCTTATAACCCAGGTTATGCAATATGGCAGTGTTTTACGCTGATGAAATCGTACAATTTGTTGACTCCCTCTCCCTGCTCAACAGTTTTACAGTTATGGCCTGCAAGAAACCTCTTTGCATTCATTCATAGCGTTTTCTTGCTATTTAATCTTTATACGCCATTTTTGTGTTGGTTGATTAGCATTAGTCATGCTCACTAATTAAATTTTGGTGGTGTGGTACCATGAGTGTGGTAGATAAATAGAGGCTTATATAACCCAGGTTATGCAATATGGCAGTGTTTTACGCTGATGAAATTGTACAATTTGTTGAAAACTCCCTCTCCCTGCTCAACAGTTTTACAGTTATGGACTGCAAGAAACTCTGCATTCATTCATAACATTTTCTTGATATTTAATCTTTATACGCCATTTTTGTGTTGGTTGATTAGCATTAGTTTTTCTTGGTCTGGTCGCTGTCTAGTAAGAAAAAGGGGAAGAAAAGACGTGTTGTTGTCTTGTGTGTGTGATACTTTTCACTTTTTTGACTCGTGTCGTCGTGTCCGGTGACAGTTTTATTTTACATCCTGTGTAACAACCACGTGTGCGCTATGTAATAAATAATAAACGAGAAATGTTCACTGCTCAAAAACATGACATACGTTCTTTTCTCAAGAAAAAAATATGAATACAACCAGCAGCACAAGCAGAGAAAAATATTCAAGCTTCAACAGTATTCTCACAATAAATTAAAACATGGAGGAGTGAGAGGATATAACGTACAGTTTAGTTTTAGGTATCTTCCATATGCTCATCATCATTATTTTATGGTAGAGTGTGTTATAATATGCACGTTTTTTCCCTTCTTTCGGCTCTGCGACTCTTCTGACAGCAGCCTAGCATGTTACAGGAAAAGGCTCAATAATATTTTCCATATGAGTTCAAAAACATCAAACTTCTTTTCATCTTTTCTCCTCTGGAAATTCAATATGCGTATTTACAAGATGATGAGGATGTGTGGATGATGATGATAATTATTATATAAAAAGAAAACGCATGTGTGTCGTTTTGTTTTTATTACCGCCACTGCACTACTAGGAATGACACGAGATTAACCAAAAAAAGTCCCTGTGCTTCTTTTTTTGTGAATGACTCTGTTGCATCTCTTATTTTTCTCATTCACATTTTAAGAGAAAAAGAATCCCATTTTCGTGATTTTAAAGCTGCCCTTCTCCTAACTATATAAAGTAACAGCTATAGCTATGCATTAATCAGAATACCTAAAAAATATGATACGTTGTTGATATGAAATGTTTCTTCCTGTCTCTTCCTTCTCGTCATTTTTATTCCTCGTCTGTTCTGCTATGTGTGTAATATGTATCATCATCAATTCTACAAAGATCTCTAATGGGTACTCATTAAGAGCAAGATATAAAGACAAGAAAAGATTATCAGGAGTAGTGGTATGTTCATGGAGAGAAATGGAGAGGTGAAGGAAAAATACGCTTGTCATCATGATAGCGTCACTTACCATTTAACAAAAAAACTTTCTCAAGTCCTCTTGTTTTTCTTCTTGTTCGTCTCGTAAATCGTTTATTACAACTGAACCGCTGAAATGTTCTCTGTTGGTTGATGCTCTGCTGCTGAAGATAATGAAATGATGACGACTTTTCCTTTAGTGCATTTGTGGATGCTCATTTCACTTCTTCTTTACATCTGTCCATTCACTCCTTCCGTCCACATAGATAGTTGTATACTTTTGTTGATGGTGTTAGTTTTTGGTTCATATTATCAATTTCATAATCCTAATAATAATCGCTATCGCTGCTGCTGGTTGATGCACACGTATGTACCATACTATTATAGCAAAGCTTGAATGATAGCAGCAGCATGAGCATGAAAGAAGCAGCTGTATTGTTGGGTTTAAAAGTTGCCCGCATATGGTTGCCATTTGTTATCCATTTTAAAAGTTTTCCCTTTCGTTTTGTGACATCGTGTCGTGTCCCTTCTTCCTAACGGGAAAATATGTTCATCCTCTTTGCCAAACAATCTGCTGCTGCTGCAGGGTACAACATTGTACTAGGAACATCCCAAGCCTTATTCTTCCTTTCCCTCCTCCGTGTTCGTTACTACTCAGCATCGTCATTAGTTATAAAGTAGTAAAGAAACTGCCTCACAACAACCGAAAAAAATAAGCAAAAAGGGGACATCAGCGGGTCAAAACTCACAAATAGTTTGGTACAATCGCCATTATCATCATCAACATATTTTCGATCCTCCTCTCTCTCTTTCTACAATGAAGAGCAACAGCAGCAATACCTACTATTAACTGCCTAGATTGTGATGTTGATGACTACGGTAGTAGAAAAGTAGCATAGGGTCGACTGGGTTTTGCTACTGATGGCATTATCATTTCATCGTCATCATTATCATCATCATCCCCACCGCATGATCACATACAGCTTCCTTTTTTTTAAAAAAAAAAAAAACTTACGCTACATATCCCTTTACCAATTCCTATATAGTCAGGAAAAGTCGTTTTCTTTCCATCTATCTGTACTTGCATTTGCTTTGCACACGACCATATTTCCAGTGAGAGAGAAATAAGAAGCACTTATGTCGGTTTCTGTTTCTCTCTACTTTACTAAATATGTTGAACAAATGGGTACTACCAACTTTATGGCAGGCTGCGAACGAAAGGGAAAAAGAGCAGAGACGAGTTGATGGTGATCGTGTTCAGCTTGCTACAACAGGCAACTTAAAAAACGACAGGTGTGTTCCTTCATTTTCATCATGGTAAGCGTGCGGCGCAAGCAATATTGTACCACCACCACACAACAATCGGCATTTCTTCTGCTCTCCTCTCGCCTTTACTCTGTTTTGTACGGTGGTGATGCGATATTATATTTTTATGACGGGTCTCTGGTTTCTCTGGGTTTTAAGCAGCACGAGCCAAACAACCAACCAAGCAATCCCGTAATGAATTTTCTTTCTGTACATAAATGGCCATTTTTACTACGTGGACTTACACTCATACCTATATAGAGAGATGGACCAGCTTTTTCTCCTGTCGAAACTTATTTACTCCACTCATCTTAGTTTCTGGTGGTGGTAGTGGTGGTGAGTAGAGATTCCTAAAGGAAGAGAGATAAAAGCAGCAAAAAATAAAATAAAATGTGCACTTAGGCACGAGCTACTTCATATTTAACCAGGGTTGAAAATGCTCTTGTTATATTGCTCTGTATGTATTTATGTCTTGTGCACTCTCTCTGGTGACGGATGGATAGTGTAAAAAGGTAAAAACGGAATGATTGAACAGAAAAGATAGATAGTCAACATATTATTATTATTATACATTCTGATACTCAAAAGATATACATATAGGCAGCTTATACGCTTCCTTCGTTTCATCTGGTGCATATGTATTAGGTATGGTAAAAAAATATTACGTGCACATGTGCGCGTCATAAGTTGTATAATATAAATTCTTATTAATCTATCTCTCCCTTTCTCTGTTCTGTATACTTAATGTATTGCATATTATATCCATGTGTACTATGGAGGAAGAATACTATTTTTAAAAAGGGAAGCTCTCGTGTTCCTTTTCATTCTCCGTTTGGCTTGTGCCAGTGAAAAAAAAATCCGACTTCTTTAATATTTACAACAACGGGAAACACAGTTGAATGGTTGTGCCATAGTGTTCTGCTGCTGCTACTGCTTGGTCGTCGGAACGGGTATAAAAAAAGTAACGGAGATATTTGTGCTTTATATATTATATTCTCTTGTAGCAGTAAGTAAATAACCAAGTTGAATGGCATTATGAAAATGAACAGGAGAGGGAGAGAGGGGGAATGACAGCAAAGGAGAGAGATACGTACAGCGTTTTCTTTCTGTACTGCTGTTACTAGTTTGGCTGTTATAGGAAATAACGCGGATGATGAGGGTGGCGTGGCAATGTTGGCATGTTATATACATACTGTTACTGGAAATTGTGATTATATAGGTACATGATATACTTTGTTTTGTTATATAACAGTGAAAAGAAGAAGAAGATATTAGTGTTGTTATAAGATTATAATAAATGTTTTATAGGTACATGTGAATAGTAGTGGTGGTATGGCAGTAGCATAATAATATGTATGTATTTTGTATCGACTAGAGTTTCATAATATTTATTTCCAGTAAAAACTCGATCGTTCACTACTAGCTTAAGTTGTTGTTGTAGTAGTAGTAGTAGTGCCGGCTTGCTTCCTCTCTTTTTTCTTGTGTACTGCGGCAGATTACATTCATTCGCTCAATGATTTTACTCCACCACCACCACCGCTCCTCCACTTCTACCACCGCCACACCGAGAAAAGAAATGAGGCAGATGCACATATAATATACATATTATGGCATACTCCATTTCCACTTTCCACCATCATCATCATCGTCGTCATCATCCTCCTCCTTCTTGCAAAGCAATCTTTTCAATTCAACGGCATAAGGTGGTGGTACGATGATGAAAATGTACCTATACATTACAGCAAGCTCGTTTTTTTTCTTTTTCTTCTTGTTACTGGACATGGTTGCTCCTGTTGTTCTCCAGTTGTTGTAAGGAAATAAACAGGGGAGAAGTTAAAAAACACTCTGCACTTTTTCTATCGATCAACCAACCAATAAAAAGAGAAAGGAAACAGCCAGTAAGAAAAAACTTTTTTGGGACTGACCGTGTGATTCGATATGGGTACTTGTATACATATTATTTAGCCAGGCATATAACTTGTATTTAAGCAGATCAAAATATCTACTCGGTTTCTTTTTCTCTTCTTTTTGGTATTCATCTTTTCTCGGAGTTAGTGTTTCCACTACTTCTTCTTGAAAAACATGGTCGTTTCGTTGATCGTCATCATCATCATCGGGGTGAAGGAAAATAGGAAGACGTGAAGGAGAGTATATAGTTGATATATAGAAAACACCACCATACTACATACTTTGATGATTGTGCGAATATGCTCTTAGAACAAATAAAATGCCTAGACACTAGATAGGAAAGAATGGTAGGCTCGTTTTACGTTTTCACTACCACCGTAAATATATGCATATCTAATATAGAATGTGTGGAGCATAGATTGTAAATTGTTGAAGATGGAATTTTTACTACTACTGCAGCAGCAGCGGTGGTGGTGGTGGAGTGGTCTTTGGTGTCGGTTAACTATTCGGAACGCGGAGTAAACCGACGAACAAAGTCTATACATTTTTTACTTCTTCTTCGTCTTCTTTCCCTTTTCAGTAGTTATAGAGGAGAGAAATAAAGATAGAAAGAAGCTATAAGGAAGGAAAATGTGATTCCACGTAAAAGAAGGAACTGACTGAGCGCCATCGTTTTTTCTTGCTTGCTGCTATATAATCTTCAATCTCCCTCCAAAGCCCAAATTACTGTAGTAGAGGTATGCAGCAGTTGTAACAGCAGCAGCAGTCGTCGTAGTGAGGAGTGGAAAATGCATTATGCATACTTTACTACTACGACACATCCCCTTTTCCCTAAAAAAATTCGTTCACATTATAGTCGTCATTTTATGCATGAAACTCTTTGTATACATGAAAAAACAGTTGTATAGACAACAAGAGAGAAAGAGTGTGAGTATCTATATGATATACTTGTTCATTTTTTTTCTTTCTTTCATGGAAACTTTTACTACTACTTACTATTACAGTTAAATATATACTTATCCTAGTTTGCCATCATGCCATGTCGCCAACATTATGCTCGTTGTCGTCGTCCTTTTCTTGGTGATATGCCAGCAGTACTTATGGCTTCATTTTACTATAAACTACTTATACACCACATTGCTGAAAGATATCGCATCGCATCGTTGTATTTTTTTGTAAAAAATACTAAACTGTTGTTGTAAGTTAGGAGCCGTTGTTGTTGTTGTTGCTCATGTTGGTGTTGCTGCTGCAGTTTGCCGTTCGTTCATATTACCCAATCCAGTCAGCTAGACTGTTATCGTTTTCATGGTTTTCTTCATCAACAACATCATCATCATCATCATGACTGTCATATAGTACTTTACGTACTACGTAGTTCACTCAGTTCATTTACCTTAATTTTATGTCAACGAGGAGGGAGAGAGAGTCTAAAGGTAAACTTTATTATGCTTCTCTTAAATCAATCACCGTTGTTGTTGTTGCTACTGCTACTTGACTACAAGTTTTTCGGAAAGAAAAGTATGCACATAGTATAAAAAATATGAGATGGTAGAATCAAGTTGAAAAATATTTTTTTCACCCTTTTTCTTTCCGTGTAACTGTTATTATTATGATTGTAAAGATGATGGTTTTTTGCATGCCAAAACAAATCTAGTGAATAAAAATGCTCTAAAAACTATGAGCTGAACTACAATACTCGTAAGGTACAATGCACAAGGGAGAGGGTTAATGTTCATATTTATTTTTTTATTTACCCACTTTGTTTGTGTGAGTTTGTGAGTTCTCTTGTTTATCGCTGTTTGCATGGTTGACGTTTTGACGTTGGTCGTGTGTATCATCATAAAAGGTTCCATAATAATTTTCATGAACGATATGATATTTTTTGTAGGAAAAAAAGAATACTACGTACGTTAAAAAAGCATATAATATGTTTATCAATTTGCATGCAAAACTCATGTTACCGTTTTTTGTCCCCTCAAAAGATTATAATCGTTTAATCACTGGAAAGAGAAAAAGAAAAAAAGCTTACGCAAGGAAAGGAAATAGGTGCTTGTCTATAACTACTTTATACTCTGCTACGTTGCTTTCTTTTCTCAATCTCGTTCCCTCTCTTTTGCCTTGTTATTATTGCTTCGAGTCAAAAGTCATACAGAAAGTGATTTACATTGTGGCACTCACCTCAACACTTATATTGACGGGGAAAAATAAGTACTACACATAACTTGAATTTTTTTCTTCCCTGTTGTTATCATGATCATACATTATTATACAAAATGATTATCAAGTTGAATCAAACGTGTATTCACTCGGCATTGACATGCAAACTTTTTCAGTTCAATACACTACACACACACCACATAAAAATGATAATCGTGGTGGTAGCAGTGGATAAGTGTAAGCGCAGCTTTCAAGAATTTATTTATTTTTTCTTCTCAAGTTGAATCAAACGTGTATTCACTCGGCATTGACATGCAAACTTTTTCAGTTCAATACACTACACACACACCACATAAAAATGATAATCGTGGTGGTAAAAGTGGATAAGTGTAAGCGCAGCTTTCAAGAATTTATTTATTTTTTCTTCTTTTTTATTTTATCTTGTCTTGTATTAAATCTAAGTAGTAGTGGAAACGAGAGAAAGGGAAAATAATATTGGGAGAAAAAAATGAAAATAGAATTTTGATGGTTTTCTCGTCACAATGTAACTTTTTGATTTTGCTTTTAGCCGTGAAAGTGCAGCTACTTTTACTGTTACATCCAACTTCATTCTTAACCGTGTGGTTTTTCCCTTCCAGCAGACTTTTTTTTATAACTTCCTCTCGATTTTATCTACAGCTTATTAGCATAACTGAGATTTTTTGAGAAAAGCGCCTTCTCATCATATTATTAATAATAATAATATTTCCACTAAATAGAGAACGCATTTACTGGAATGGGGAAATGAAAGGAAATTTTTGGGAGGAAAGAACTGGTGGATGATGATGATGCTGATGAAACGAAAGGAGGAGTGCTCCAAAAAATAGCAGTGAAATCACTTTTTTCTCTTGTGTTTATCATCACTTTTATGATTGCATTATATTATGATTATGTTATTAATGGTAATAGTAGTATGGAGCATTTTAATAATAATGCAATATTTCTGTTCCATGAAACATACGTATGCATGTATGTTAGAAGTTAAACGACCCTTATTCTTCAGCAGAGATTTTTCTGGCTCATGTATGTGTCTGCCTTGTTGTGTCAAAAAATAACTTTAGCATAAAATAATTTCATTCTCTTCTAAAGGTAGAAAGAAAGTTGTCATTGTATGTGCACACTATTATTATACATGTAGTAATAAAAGGAAAGAAAAGAAAAGAGAAAAATGCTTGCTGTGCATATTTTACTTAAGTATCTCTTCTCCAGACAAAAAAAATAAAGTAAAAAGGCAACTGCTGACGAAAAAAATATTTCTTTTATTAGTCACGTTCTATTTTTTGGCTCAATTTTAAAGAAAAAAGTTAAATTAAAGCAGCCATCATCATCATCATCAACAACAGCAATGATTAATTTGGCTAGTCAGTGGTAGCAAGGCATGGCATGAAAATGCAATAATTTTATAAAAGTTTAGCTGTATCATGTGGATGATGATCATTATGAAAAGTTTGTAAAAAAGTGTGTCTGTCTCTGTCTAATAACCCAACTTCACTCACAACACTAACAGTGTAAGTAAACTACTCAACTTGTCTTCATAATATGTCTATTTTCTCTGATGCACCTTAAATTATGTTGCCACATACTTTAACATAACGATAACGAAGAAAAGGGTGTCAAGTAAAATATTCACTGTTCAGGGAAGAAAAAAGTAAAGTAAACGAGTTACGTATGGTTGGTTGGAACATGTCAGTTAGTTGAGCAGAGAGAGAGAGGCAAAGTTGCTGTTATGCTGCTGCTGCTACTACTACTAATACATGCTACACAGTATATCATAGTTGAGCTGAGCGCGTAGTAGTAGTTGTAAAAACGTAAAAATGTATTATCCAACAAAGAAAAAAATATAATGACGAAGCAGAAATCATGATGATGATATTAGGTAAGTTGTAGGGTTGTTGGAAGCGCGTAAAGAATTATAAAAGTGCAGACAGGAAGTACTCGCTTTGACTAGAGTAGAGAGAGAGGAGATGGAGTATAAATAAAAAAGTAGACATGAGACATGATCGTGTACAGTGCAGTATGGTTAGAATGAAAGAAAAAGAAAATCGCTACTAGTATTTACTACTCCTTTAAAACGACTCCTCTTCTACTACTACTACTACTTGAATAGCTCTAGACTGAGACTGAGTTTCTTTTCTGGCGTTTTCTTTTTTTGCATGTCATATGCTTATAATAAGCCGACAACCTTATGCAATACCTACCGAACAATTTCGTCTTTTTACTACAACGACGGTGGCGTGGCGGGCGGCTACTCATTTTTGTGAGCCTAGAGAGTATAAGTCTGTATAGCTATGTAGGTATAGACATACACATCAAGGCTTAAAAACGAAGAAGAGGAGGAGGAGGTGGACAAGTTCGTCGTCCGTCTATGTCCTAGACGCTAGAGCTTGTAGTAGTAATAGTAGTAGTAGTAGTTGCAGTAGTAAAAGTTGTAGTATTCGTAGGGGTAGTTTGTAGTAAAAGCGAGAAAAAGTGAAAGGGAAAAGAGAAGTATGACGTAACCAAGTGGTTATGGTTCATGTTCATAGAGTTCCATTTCATCATCATCATCGTACACACGTTGCTAGCTTGTGCTACTACTCAGTCAGTTCTGGTGTACTCGACAGGGCAGTAAATAGAATACACACACACAGAAACATATCTATATACAAAGTAGGTAGGTGCTGAATATTTTATGGTCGATTCTAGGTTCATACAACCGAGCAGGGCAATTTGAAAAAAAGCTACATACCTATATACGCTT
>JAANSP010000409.1:0-22327 GCA_036850745.1 Homidia socia | reverse complement strand
AACATGAGGCAAGAAACAATTGACCGTATATTTGAAGTATTTATATGGCCGGCTCTTGAGGATATCACAGTGACATCAGTAGGCAGTGTCAGTTGGATTTTGAAGCTTTTCTTGGTTTGGAGTGTTTATGAAAGGTATGAGTACTATTCAAAGTGCATAAAACTTACAAAATGACAAATTAATTGTATTAAAACTCATAATTCTTTATAGGTATCACATTCTTCTCACAAAATGCAAGGACAATGATGTCCGCAAAAGCTGCATGTGGCGACTTTTTGACCTCTTGGAATCAAAATCAGTGGTTTTTGAAGTGAAAAAATATCTGCTGGGTATAATTTTCAATCTAATGAATCCTCCTGAAATCCCAGAGGAATCAGAAGAGCCTGAAGAATCATATTTAAACTGCAGTAGTTTGCCGCTGGATGTAACTGGACTTTATAAATTTGAAACATCCGAATCCATTGGAGTGAACATTGTTTTGCTTCGAAAGGAAGTCATCCTAAACTTGTTTCTTGATGTCCAACTATTTAAAAAGTTTACGACTCAATCCGGCGGGGGAAATTGCTTATCCTTAATATCTTTGCTGGCTGGATTCACTTGTGAAGGGGAAATGAATGAAAAACTGTGTAGTGTTATAATTGATACATTTTCCATGTGTAAAAATAGCGAAGAGAACCTATTCAATAGTATTGAAGCAGTTGGAAAACTATTGTCTAGTGTAAAGGAACCATTCGATTTGCTTATGTAAGTTTCTTCATTGTCATTTAAATAGAAAGTACGGTTTGTGGAGTTTGCGCCTAAATTCAATTGTGCATCTTTTTGAATGATTACAGGAAAGTGGCTCAAAATTTTTCATGGATATGTGGCCGACGTTTGAGAACTGCTTTGGTTGGCACACTGTGCGTCATAAAAGAAACAGCTTTGCTGGCTGGATTCACTTGTGAAGGGGAAATGAATGAAAAACTGTGTAGTGTTATAATTGATACATTTTCCATGTGTAAAAATAGCGAAGAGAACCTATTTAATAGTATTGAAGCAGTTGGGAAACTATTGTCTAGTGTAAAGGAACCGTTCGACTTGCTTATGTAAGTTTTTTCATTATTTTTTTTATAGAAAATACGGTTTGAGGAGTTTGCGCCTAAATTAAATGTGAATATTTTTTATCTTTTTGAATGATTACAGGAAAGTGGCTCAAAATTTTTCATGGATAAGTGGCCGACGGTTGAGAACTGCTTTGGTTGGCACACTGTGCGTCATAAAAGAAACAGCTTTGTACGAAATTATAAATGGAATAAATGCCTGGGCAGAAACGGCTGAAGATACGCCAAACTTTAGTAAACGACAAGAATCCTTTGAAAAGGCTGAAAATTTTATTAAGAATGAAAAATTTGATCTGCTCTCATACTCTTTAATTTTTTACAACGCGATTTACTCAATAAGTAAAGTAAGTGTTGCATGAAATATTTTTCCTTTTAAGTGTTAATACGTCAATTCTAATTACGATTTGTTTATTTTTATTGACTAGGTTGAAGACATTGGTATCAGAAATGCTTCAAAGAATCTCCTCATTCTAATGGCCAATTCTTTGAAAGACAAGTCCTTGCTAGATAACCAGTTGGCAAAGAACGATGTACACATCAGAAATGCTTCAAAGAATCTCCTTATTCTAATGGCCAATTCTTTGAAAGACAAATCCTTGCTAGATAACCGGTTGGCAAAGAACGATGTACACAAACTCTTAGATTCTGTTATTCTCCCAAAACTTCGCAGCAGAATTCATGAGAAGGTGGACAAACGGTACGAGGATGTGCTCCGGGTTTTGTATGCCTTCATTAATTCATGTAACGAGCTTCATGGAACGTTTAAAGAACTGACAAACTTACTACCCCTTATCCTTGCTAGATAACCAGTTGGCAAAGAACGATGTACACAAACTCTTAGATTCTGTTATTCTCCCAAAACTTCGCAGCAGAATTCATGAGAAGGTGGACAAACGGTACGAGGATGTGCTCCGGGTTTTATATGCTTTCATTAATTCTTGTAACGAGCTTCATGGGACGTTTAAAGAACTGACAAACTTACTACCTTTGGATATTATTGATGGATTATGTGACATCCAAGTGCATTTGCGAACTAGGGCCATGAATAGGTATTTTTATTTACTTTTTTAATGATTTATATTCTGCGTTTCTGCTAAGTGTATATTTGAAACATTTTGTCAATGTTTTTCTACAGACTGGCTAAAAAGGTGAAAGAAGTATCTGCAAGTGGTGCTAGCCCTGCTGTACTTCAAGCTTATGTTTTACCAATTGCCTCTCACCATCTCTTTGACGAGGAACGCCTGAGCAAAAATTTTAATGAACTTATTGATTCGTCGATTGAGGTAGATCAAAATGATATAATCCCTGTAATGTGCATTTTTCCATATTGTTGGCATCCCTTTAACCATGATGTGATTTTTTGAGCAGGTGTTAAAAGCCGTAATGTCAGCTACTTCTCATGAACAGTACTTTTCGTACCTGAGTAAACTGTTGGACGACACAAAGAAGAAGACTAAACTTGCTAAACAATTTGAGCGTGTGCTCATAGCCATAATGGATGCATTTCATTTTGACTTGAGTCTTGCTTGTCCCGAAGAGAAGCAACAGGAAGGGGAAAACAAGGGTGGTAATAGCCAACCATCCAACGTGGGTAGTGAAAATGGTTAGTTAAATTATAATGTTACACAACTGCCGTATTTTTTATTGTTTTGTCTGACTATTTAACTGACGATTATAAAAATTCTCCAGAAAAATCTGAAACGACTATTCCAAGCGATGTCTCAGAAGACGAAGCACTCAACAAAGAGGAGTTTAGCATACCCAAAGAAACTGCTCAACAACAGATTATTACGTTGCTGCCTTATCCAGCTGCGGTTCGGTGTTTAGGCATCTTAAAATCATCAATTATTCCAAAGTTAAGAAAGTTCCTGAATTTTGAAGAGACGGCTACTCACAAATTGTCCAGGTCAAAGAAAACTGTGGATGATGACGTAATTTTGAAAATCCCATGTACACTTGCACTTGTCAAACTTCTCAAAAAAATCCCAAAAGCCGAGGGTCAAAATGGCATTAGATCCATAATTCCATCAATTACTGCTGGATTAAGGAATGAGTTGGTATCTGTTCGAAATACACTACGAAAAACTCTATTAAGTGTTATCAAGGAGCTGGGAACTAGTCATTTGAGGGTCGTCGTCGGATACTTGAAATCTTCACTGCAACGAGGATACCAAAAGCATGTTTTAAATTACACAGTTGCCTATTTGCTGAGATGTCTTGAAAATGAATTGAGAGCCCAACCTGATCATGTGCCTGTCAAAGAAATCATCTCATTGTGTGAGGATGAATTGTATGGAGTTATGCAAGAAGAAAAAGAACTTGCTGCTATCAAGCAGAAAACTCGAGAAGCAAGTAAGAGCAACGCATGTCCAATTTTAAAGGTTTCTGCAAAATGCGTCTCCAATGTCGAACAGTTAAATTCGCTAATTTATCCAGCTGTCAAACATTTGACGGAGAAAAAGTCTTTAAAAGTTGCTAAAGCTTCAAGGCAGTGGCTTACCTCTGTTAGTGATGTGTGAGGATGAGTTGTATGGAGTTATGCAAGAAGAAAAAGAACTTGCTGCTATCAAGCAGAAGACTCGAGAAGCAAGTAAAAGCAACGCATGTCCAATTTTAAAGGTTTCTGCAAAATGTGTCTCCAATGTGGAACAGTTAAATTCGCTAATTTATCCAGCTGTCAAGCATTTGACAGAGAAAAAGTCCTTAAAAGTTGCTAAAGCTTCAAGGCAGTGGCTTACCTCTGTTAGTGATGGTTTAGCTGATAACAAAGCAGCCAACTGTTATGATTTGCTACAATGGTTGTTTGAGGTTTTGAATAAGGACGGCAGTCGAGACGAGACAGCATTGAAGGATGAAGAAGCAAACCAACCACTGCAAAAGAAGCGCAAATTGTTAGAAACTCCAGTAGACTCGAAAATTATCCCCATATTAAAGAGGAAAACAGTTTCAGAAGGAAAAGTTGGTGGGCAGTCCTTACTTACCGAATTTGCATTTACCTGCTTGTACAGTGGTTTGAATAGAAGTGGAAGGTTCCGCGAAAGGTTGGAAGATAACGATGCATTACTGGTTTTGGATCAGTTTGTGCCCAGTTTAACGGAAGGAATCAAATCGCCATCAAAACAAGTATGAAGATTTTTCATTATCCTATTCAACTTTTAAGATAAGTAACTGATCTACGTATTCTACTTATTTTTTATGGGAAAATTGTGTTCTTTTATTTAGGTAAATGTTGTGGCTTTACGTTCTATCACCTTGTTACTCGAGTTCAAACTTCCAAGCCTCAAAAAGTCAGAAATCATTGACAAACTGCAACGAAATGGATTTATAGCCATGAGCAATCACTGTTATCGAAATACAACAGACTCGGAAATAACAAATGCAACGTTCAAGGTAAGTATCTTGAGTTCAAACTTCCAAGCCTCAAAAAGTCAGAAATCATTGACAAACTGCAACGAAATGGATTTATAGCCATGAGCAATCACTGTTATCGAAATACAACAGATTCTGAAATAACAAATGCAACGTTCAAGGTAAGTATCTGTGTTTAATAGTAAACTTTGTGTGGCTGCAGTCGTTTCATTGTATCGTTTGTCTGTTTGTTGCAGTTCCTTTCAGCCTTCTTCATTCGCTTTCCCGATTTTAAAATCGTTCTTCAGGATTTTGAGTTGATGCTGAAATGCGTTCAAGGGTATCTGACGGACGGAAACTGTTCGGTAAGACTGGTTATAATTTGCTTTATATGTTTAATAAATGGAAAACAAAAGCAAATGACCGTTGTTTTGGTTTAATAGAGTTCAGCGTTGACGTTACTGTAAAGGAGTACTTCAAAACAAATATAGATGCTCTGCACTACCAGATCTCATGCAAGAAGTGTTTAAACAATGCATAACTAGCTATTATCAGCATATTAATGAAGGCTGTCGACAGGTATGAAACGTGGTATTTTTTTACGATACATGCTATCTATTATGAGTTGATGAGTTCTGTATAAATTATACAAGCGTCTTATTTTTCAGGTTTATATAACGTATTTAAACAACTATTTAACTGACCCCAAAGAACTTTACTTGGAGGTGCAGCTAATTTTACGACAACTGGATTATGAACACGAAGGTGGTCGTTTGACTGCAACTGAAATTTTGAATTCGTTGCTTCAAAATATCCCTCAGGTAAAATTTATTTAAAGTCAAGTGCAGGGTAAGGTATGCTAAGATTCTCAATTTTTCAAATAAGGATTTTTTTTAAAAACAGGATTGCTTCGAGGAAATCAAAGAGCTGATATTCTTCAAAGTCCTTGCAACCTTGGATAAAGAAAAGTTCCCAAAAGTACGCGAGCGTCTTGGCGAGGCTATGAAATTATTGTTCAAACTTGAGAGAGGGAAGTCTCTAGTCAAGATCTTACTAAAGCTGCTGCTGCTAGACAAGCACGTACGTTGAGATAAAAAATGAAAAACCATGATACGAAATTAGGCATGAAATTAGGAATAATTTGGTGTATTTTTCTTGATTAAAGATCCCTTCAAAGAGTTGATATTCTTTAAAGTCCTTGCAACCTTGGATAAAGAAAAGTTCCCAAAAGTACGCGAGCGTCTTGGCGAGGGTATGAAATTATTGTTCAAACTTGAGAGAGGCAAGTCTCTTGTCAAGATCTTACTAAAGCTGCTGCTGCTAGACAAGCACGTACGTTGAAATAAAAAATGAAAAAGCATGATACGAAATTAGGCATGAAATTAGGAATAAATAGGTGTATTTTTCTTGATTAAAGATCCCTGAACTGGATACCTTCTTCTTGATAGTGGGATTGGTAATTGACGATCCAAAAATATTCAGTAATGAGGATATTAGCGTCATAATTGGAAGAATAAAAGATGTTTTGGAGCCAACATCCCTGACAAAGATGTGTTCAGATAACATACGAATAACCATACAAATAAAAGACTATATGATCTTCCAAGCGATGGTTGCACTTAAGAAAGTGATGTCTAGAAATGTGTTTGATGTTCCACTCTGGTCAGTGAGTTCTCCTTTAGCTGACCAAATTCGAGAGATTTTCGGTAAGTCTTTTAGAACGTTGGCTGAATAACTCATTCTTAGATTAGTGTTCAAAATAACCTGGAACAAAATTATGTAAATTACAGAACTGTTGAGAGAGGTATATTTGCTGTATGAGCATGAATGGGTCCCGTTGATTGCAGTGGATATTATATCAATCGTACTTAATAAACTGCAATTAACTGATGAAGACGCAAAAACATTGACTGCACAACATATCGAGTCGCAAAAGTCGCTTTGTGTCTTCCTGTCCAATGAAACTAGTGTTCAACAATTGTTGAGTAAGTTGTGGGTGGCTATGAAGAGGTCAGAACGTGAAGATTTGCTTGCAAAGGTGAGATATTAAAAAAGAATTTAATTGCTTTACTTCTACAGTTTTTTGGGACGGCTAAATGGTTTTTTGAATTTTGTTTGATAGGGTGCTTATGTACTGGTTATACTCATCTCTGTGTCAGCTCGTTTCAAAGATAAGAGCATATTCACGGACACGATCGATCGCATACGGAAAAGTGTAAATGGAGAAGTTGTAAAAAACCAGCGTGTCACCACAGTTGTAAGTTGATTATAAAACGTAATTTCTTCGTCTATTTCATTATTGTTTTATGGCTACATGGTTTTATTTTTTCCTCTCTCGATGTTTAGAGGTCTGTGGCTTTGGGATGCTTCCGTGGAATAGCAAAAACTTGCCCTCGAGATGCCATTGAGCACGTGGTGGAGATAATGACTCNTCGATATTTAGAGGTCTGTGGCTTTGGGATGCTTCCGTGGAATAGCAAAAACTTGCCCTCGAGATGCCATTGAGCACGTGGTGGAGATAATGACTCGAGTTGCCGTACGTGAGTTGACAGATGATAACGTGCCACGTAAGTTAATAATTTTTTCTTGACTACATTAGTTTACAGTTTTCCTGCCTAAAAGTACTCTAATTATTTTATGATATCTAATTTCAGAGGATATAAAGAATGAGTGTGAAAAACTGATTTCCGTGCTACGAGATGCGATTGGTAACACTGCCTTCAATGTGATACATGCTAAAGTGAACGACTTTCTTCATAAGAAGAGAAATCTTAACAGGGCCAAGAAGAAGGAAAATGTAAATAGACATTATATAACACTAATGTCAAAATATTATCTTATATTTAATGTTTCATAACAGAAATAAATATATATTCTTTTTATTGTTTGATTTATGCAGGCTGTACTTCATCCTGGCCTTGTCAGGAAACGACCGAAAAAAGTAAATGTTCCATACAAAGGAAACAAAAAGAGGAAAACAAAATAAAAATAATTTAAATTATATAACTTAATTTTTTACATGAAAAATACGTGTTTTATGTAAGTCGGACATTGACCGAGATATATAACTTATTAGATAAATACATGCATACATTAATACTTAGATTTTCACTCAAGAAAAACAATTGTTAAATCTTTGTCTAAAAACGAATAAAAATACAATAAATTTTAACAGACTTTACCCCTTCTATATGTTTTTATTTACCCCTTCTTTGTGCAGACTGTTATGCAAAAGTCATTTTAAAAATTGGTAAGAAAATAATCACATTTACGAACAAGCGCGTAAACTGATTGTACATGAGATTCTACTAATGCATTTAAGTCGGGCTAATATATCACACTTGTGGTCAATCATGAAAATAATGTTCCTATAGGCTATTTAAGCTTACTAGTACTACTAGTACAAACAATGGACTAAATGGATATTTCCCTTCTAACATCTATTTGAACATTAATTTGTTTTCTACCATCAACTCGTTCATCTTTTCTGTTTCGACATTGCAAAGGAATTGCTTCAATGTTTGGTGGTGATGAAGGTGAAGACAACCATTCTGATGTCATTTGCGGCAAAGGCCTTACAGCGAAGCTGTGTTGGTTGTTGTCATTTACATCAAGAGAGTTTTTCAATTGAGCAGTTTTTATAGACTGTCCTTCGTACTTTACTATGTAACAAAAACAAACGAAAAAATGTATAATTTGGACTTCTTACTTGTAAGTAACAAAAAAAGTCATCATCTCGCATGTAATAATCTCAAATTACCTGCATGTGGTTGTGCTACTGCAGTTTCGCAAATTACAGCATTGCCTTCGACTTCGTCCACTGCATAGGCATCAGCAATCACTTGGATTTCATTGATCAATGTCCTCCAGAAAAACTTTTAATTCTGCAGCATTAGGAAATAGTTGAGGGTCAGCGACTGCGGAAAAGCGCATTCTACCACAGTAACTTTGAGTAGATAAGCCAATTCCTAAAAATATTGCATCATATGTCAGGTTGTATAAAAAATACTTGAGAGCTAACAAATTTCATTAAATAATTTATAAATGCAGAAATGCTATATGAATGCTATTGTAAACATTATTCGTCACCAAAATACCTGTAGTCGTAAGTAATGGAATCCACGCAGTAACGTCAACAAGCTCACCACCAAACAGTTTTACTGATGTTTTAAAGCCTGGTACATTGCTCAACATTACTGGGGTTCCAGATAATGAAAACAAAATTTCATGCAAAAACTTTGGAAAAGAACCAAGTTGTTCCAGATAATGAAAACAAAATTTCATGCAGAAACTTTGGAAAAGAACCGAGTGCTCGTTGCATGAAAAAGTTGAATACTGGATCTGGTTGACTAGCACATTTTCTAACTTCTTCATGAGTCATTGCCAATCTCTCCTTTGGGTCGTCAACCTTCAGTTTGGAAGCGTATCGCCACACAGTAAATTGATTAACAAGACGCCTTTCTTCAGTGTAAGGGAGCATAACGCCAACACTACCAAGTTGCAACTTTTCAGGGATTGGCTTTCCAGGAAAGATTCTCATGTGGGTTTTGTACAAGGCGGCATACACAGCAGACAAAGTGATTGAGGTAACAGAGGTGCCAGAGGCTACACGGATCTTTTTCAACGTCTCCATTTCAATCGTTGAGCTCCTGGCTAAAACTTTGGACTGTAAATAGCGTTCTACTCTGTACTTGCTTCCATAAAAAACGAGGATTGCGAGATTTTTAAAAAAGTTCATGGGACCGACAACAATAATTTTTGCCCAAATATATGCTTTAATCCAGATTGGATTCTTGAAGCCCTTTGTGGGGTCAATTGGTAGCTCTCCTGGAGCATCCGCAAGAAAGTTGTTGGTCATTAAAACCCATGAAATGCCATCACAATACGAGTGGTGCATTCGGACAATAAGGGCATAGTGAGACGTTGTCCTCGCTTCTTCCGATTCTCCAGGAGCACGGTATTTGGGTATCATGAGAATTTCCCACTGCGGCTTGTCATCTACAATTCCATAGTCTTTTCCCACAAGCTTTGCACAAATGTCAATAAGTCTATCCTCGTCGACAACTTCATCAGTATCAAAATCATCGAGAAGCCGTATATGGTTTGTCACATCGAATGAAACTTTTTTGTCCCAAAAAAAGAATCCAAATTTTTCGGTCATGACATGCTTTAATTTATCAAATCCGTCCGTCTTTGCAAACACTTCAAGTAACTTTGATCGGATCAGATTTATGTCTGGATTTCCTCGAATTATTTTGTAACCGTGAATGTAGGATTTACTGCTTCCATGCAATTTAACCCCAAACACAGAGTCCTCTCCGTCTGCAATGGTGTACCGGCCTGGGTAATAATAATTGCACGCTAATTGAGATATGAAACGCAGACTGACATTTGCGCAGTATACTAAAAACCCGATTGGCCAAAAGAAGAGAGCAAAAATTGCTCCCAAGCCAAGCTCATGAACAGATGAGAACTTCAATGGGGTTCAGAAATTTGGGAAACATTTTGGCTGCTGGACACTTCACATGAACACACTTTTGACTGAATTTTTCCTTGATTTGTTGTTACAACGGCCTTTTAGGTACATAGGTTACACATGCATTCACAGTAGTCACAGTGTTAGCTAAATTGGTTTCTCTGTAGATATTCCATTATGCAAAAGTTTATAGTGCCTCTGTTCACTTTTCAGGGGCGACGGAAGGACAGATTCTTACAGGGTCAGTATATTCAGTGTCCACACAAGAGTCTGCTTCTATTGGAGCATGGAAGTGTAAAAACGATATCCTTTATTATCATCATTCATGAGCAATTTCACTTTGTCTGTGCGATCACCACGGTCCACTGAACCAAACTGAGACGTTATGCTGAAACCTCAATGTCCCACTGTGGAGATAAGCCAGCACATCCACATTTGACTGTGCCATATTAAATGGAATTCTACTGCTGAAATCCCGTGTCTTTTCTGATAGTGCAATATTGCCAAATTCTATCTCAAGAATCACAAGTATACTAGGCACATACAAACATTATTCAAGTGCAAGAAATCGTGCAATTTTCTGCCGGATTTACCATGTTAATATATAGCGTTATTATTATGTCATGTCATCATGGAAAGAATGGAACTAGGTACTCGTTTTTTCATAAAGTCGAATTATCATCATCATTTTTATCATTACCGATATAACCATACAGACTGCCTGCGCTGCGTGTAAAACTGTAATACAGTGGAGTCCCTTGTTTTCTTAGTAAAGCCATCAATCAAAAAAGATGCTTGTTGCTCATTGCTTATTATTATTATTATTATTATCAACATTAGGTATTAACTCGCATTTACTAAATGTGCTGGGAAAATTGGGCACATGACATCCCCAAATAAACCCTTTGTGCACAACCTATTTTCTACTTATTGGTCAAAGTAAGTACTTGGTATATACATGTGCATTGATGAAGCATACACTGTATAAAATTCATAATCTTGACAAAAACGGTATAAAATGAAATATACAAAGAATAAAAAATGGATAAATGTGTGAACGTTGCAGGATATTACGAAATACAGGACATCCACGTTAATTGAACGAATCCAACCAAGAAAGACCACTCTCTCTAGGAAAACTGCATACAGCATCCTGCCTTGCCTGTTGAATAAGTTAACTAAACTATTGAAGAAGTTATTACCAAAATTACAAACTACATATTGTATTTCATTGCTGGGTACTGCTAGAAGACTGTGCTACCGCAGCAAGCATTGTCGCAGCTTATCCTGTCAATCCTGTAGTAATGCAGCAATCCTTTCCTTTAATTTGATGTTTTGTTAAACTTTTGAAGGGTTCAAAAAAATGAAAGTGGCCTTGACGCATTATTGAAGCCAGTTGAGGCAATGACGCTGAAGACGCATCATCATTTTTTAATAATGATTTTTGACGCACATTTTTCATCGTCATCTAACACACATCTTTTGACGAAACACAAGCCTGCCAGCAAAAAAGTGAAATGGGATGGATCTTCAAGCACGATAATGCCTAAAACGAATCACGGCAGAACGGACTGCGCGCTCCTTTTGTTCGAAAGTACTTTACTAACAGGGCCCTTATATAATATAATGACGATGACCGTAAAAATGTGATCTACTGAAAAAAATTGGGAGTACCATTAGGTACGTACATTTACATTTTACTTATCAGAGATTCTTTGCATGCAACATGTTGGGTAGATTAAAGCAGATTTTCTTTAAAAAGCCTTAATAGGGAACTACCGTCAACAGAAGTAAAAAACATATTTACACCTACATACCTACCTATTAGTAGTAATTTCAAGTATGCAAACATTTTTTGTGCGCCGACGATGATAACTACTTAACTACATAGTAGGTTAGCAGCACAACACGCGGTTTGAGTAATGAGCATTAGCCATTTGATGTTGTAGTAGTTGACGTTGACACTGACGGCAACAAGCGTACATGAGGTTTGAGGATTTTGTTCCTTTTGCAGTTTATATGGCGTGTTCTACATAACAAATTATCAATCGAATTTTAAAATGGAAAGGCTCATGTATATAGTCCATTTTTGCCTTAAATGATATGGGATTTGCACAAGCTGAACCACTTTGGTTTATACCCTCCTCAGCGTTATTTGGTTATGTATGATTCACCACACAATTAAGGCTGAAAAAGTTAATAAATCAAACAAATCTTTGTAAAGAAATTTAGAACGTAAGACCAAAATACGCATTTCAAAAGAGTTCTTAAAATCACTCTCCCTAACCCAGAGTTGCATACCATATAGTTTTTTACTTAAATGTCGTATTATGGTTAAAAAACTCCTTTTTTATTTTTAAATCGGAACTTGCATTTTTATTGACCGCAAATTCTCGTGCCATTTTGTCGTGTTCTCAGACAAACTCTACCTACAGACAGTTTTATTGTCGCTACAAAATTGTTTTTTTGTCTGCTTGAAGAGTAAATGAAGGATTGGATAAGCGTGTAAAAGTAGGTTCTTTAAAATTAAAAATAAGGTCAAGGCGTACAGCAATAATCTATCAGTCCCTTACTAATATAACGAATGAATAGCTGGTTCTGCTATATAGATGAAGACTCGCTATAATAGCTTTTTAGTGTATACTACTGATATAGTGATATACAAAAACTAAAAAAGCGTCAACCTTTGCTGCGTTTGTTTGGACAACTCGTTATATGCATATATATTATGCATGGATTTAATTTTAATTATTTGTATTTTACGCTAATATAATAAAATTTGCTCTATTTTTTCAGCAGGTGTAAAGTTCACAGGCTGCTTCATTTTATAATATAGCATAATATTTATTTATTTTTAAGGGTTTATCATTATATGAGTCACTATAAACACGTGCAATATGTTATTCAAAGCAACTTACCTATATCTATCATTTACTTTGATATTTTAGATATCATCTTCTCTTTACAGAAACTAGACTGAAATATGTACAGATAGTTCATGTTTTTCACTTTCGGTGTGCCTATTCAATGCCAAATAGGTTGCACTTGTGAAGAACTGGTTCGCGAATCGTAAAAGCTTATATTCTCTTTTCGAGCCATATAATTATCGCCTCCGTTATGACTCGTGGTGACCAAATGGTGACATTGAACTTCAGTCTTATGCTATGAAGCTAATGCTAATAACTTTCATTGTTTCAATTTCATTGAAGATCATGGATAATTATTACCGGCTACTACTGCAACGTGATCATGGCTTGTCTTTCTGGACATGTATACATAAATGCTGCTAATTAATTGATCATTATATTTATCGTCTTTGGCAGATCCGAAAGAAGCACTATACTAAATAAGTCCCTGTTTCCAAAGTTTGGAATCCAAACTACTTGTTGAATGCAGTTATTAATATAAGGCGTTCCCTCATTAAGTTACTGTTTTTTAAGCTGGCAAACACAAAATTCAAAAACGAAAAAATATGAGTGTCTTTACATAATAATGCGCCATGCAATGATGCAACATGCGTTTTTGGCTTCAAAACATGAAGACCTTGTTTTTTCTTCAACATTTACAACACTTTACCTCAACAACAAGTTGAGTGGAAGCCGTTGAAGGTCTGAAGTACTATAAAAAATCAACGGTTAGATAAAAGACGCATGACGATGCCTAGTATTTAACACTGCCCACCAATACCAAGTAAGTCATCATGAACTTGAGTCCCCTTCAACCCAAACTGAAGGACAATGAATAACAATCATTGACCATCTCATTGAAATAGTACAAAATCTTTATTCATGTACACAAGATGGAGTTTGTTTGGGACATTCATTGTTCATATAAAATGCATCACCCCATGATAAATATACTTTGTCACAAAAATGTCTACTTAAGTACAGATTTTAGTTCAGCGTGTGAGCATTGCTCAAGTTTAGCCAGAGGGTGTGCTGCCGGTGGCAGAGGCATTGCCCATTTGCATACAATAAATAAGAACTTGTCCAACAATGCAGATAACTCTAGCCCTGTGGCTGGATTTTTTTGAATCTCTTCAGGAATCTGCGACTGCAAAATAAATAAAAAAAACAGTTTTGTAAGCAGTATTGATTGATCAAATAAATGGTCTATTATTAAGATGAAAATTATTGGAATATGGACATTAAAAATAAATTTATACTCTTGCTAATTCACCCATTATCATCATATCCTGAGCATTGGTAGGGAACATTGGACCTAAATTGCTGTTTTTCAGTTCCTCTTCAAATTGGGCAAGTTGATAAATGTAAATTTCTCGGTAATTTTTTGGCGGAAAGTACTATATTTCAATTAAATATTAGAATATGCACGAAATGATTAATTGGAGAAAAGCAAAGGCTTTTAAAAGTTCTCATTGTTACAAATTTCAACCTGAAACTTTGAATTTCCACCCCTGATGTTGGAGCTTCTGGAAAAGGAACTAAACAGGTCAGAAAATAAACGAGCAGGATCTTTACCTCCAAATGTTGAGTTCGAAGGATGCGTATTAGCTCTTTTTCGAATCGAGAATGGGGTCACCGAAAACGCAGTGAAACAAAATAATATTGACCAGCAGTATAAATATGTTCTAAACATCATAAAAATTCTGGATCAAAATGAAAACAAACTTTACGAAAAGTTATATAGGGATTAGGGAATATATTTGAGAATCTCAGCTTGCCCCACTGTTATGAAAAATAAACCTACTTATGTTTTATACAAAAGTTTTTCTAACTGCTAGCAGCATACCGCGATACTACTGCAATTTTGTGGTATTCATAGACCTGCATGTCTGCATTTCTGTTTAAGAATTTCCCGATTGACAATGGACCAATAAATTAAATCATAAAATGAAAGCTGTTTTACTCGGAACTCGGAACTCCTTGTGACTTCATAATTTTCTTAAAAATTGGTCCCCATTACATTCATTCATAATGCGTTGTTCACATGATTGGCATGAAGCAACTGAGATTTATAAACTCTTTCTTTCGAGTTTCGATAATGTTTCGATTAATGGCGTCAGTAAATATGGATGTGCTGCATGTTTGCATGTATTTGCATCTTGCATAAACTTTCAATAGAGCTACATCATCAAAAAGGGTAACAACAATGTAATCTGGAGTAGAAATTTTGTAAAATTGAATAATATGTAAAACTGCTGATTTCGATGTAGATGTTCATGAGTGCTTGCTTTACTATTCTGTTGTACTGTAGGCAGACAAGGCAAAAGTAAAGAAAGCAGAAAATCTCTTGAATACCTATTTTCTGCTGGAATCTATCTGGATGAAGGAGAATTTTTTTTTATTTTTGATTCAAACATAGATGCAAATTGTCTATTTTACTATACTATAACCAAACATGTAAGATATAAACTGAAACCGACATTGTACATGGAGCATGGCTCTGCTTTGATAGTACACCTGAACCTGAACTCTGATCAGTTCAGTGCCATTGTTTTACTTTGATTTGAAATCGATTTGGATGTTATAAATGCAAGATGAACCGTCCGTCCGTCCGTTGGCTTTGCTATCAAAATCTGCATACCAAGAAGAAAGCATTCGAGGAGGTTTTATCGGCTTCACATTTTTCATGAAAAATTCTTGATAATTAATAATTAAGTTTCTTTCTGTGTACCGACTAAATCCAAACCTATAATCAAATGATTCGATTTCATCCACCACTGGACTACTGGACTGATGAGATGACAGTTATTCAGTTATTCACTCCTTTTGTGTTTGGGTTTTTACCTTGAGCGACTCGGTCAGACTCTACTCGACTTCCTTGCTATCGAGTAGAAAGAGGCTTTTTCTGCTTTTGTGCGTCGATCGGTACTTATTTGCATTGTTGAAAGTTGCTACAGCAAGCGACTATTCGTCGCGTCCGGCGTGCATTTACGTTTCGTTTCCATCCGTTCCATGAACTGCGTGCGCGGCAGACATAAATAGTCTCTTAAAATTTGACAAATTAGTAATAATGCCATCATTTTCATGTTCAACTTCAAATCAAATGAAAGTTCCAAGTTGTCATTTTCTTACGTTTACTAAAGTAAATAGTTTGCCTGTGTAGTAGTAGTAGTGCAGAGATAACGCCAATTTGTTGATAGTAGATTTTTTTGAATGGTGATTAAATTTTAAGGATAAAATCTGCAATCTAAGAATCATGTTGAAATCACATGATGAGTTGGTGAAGTTAGCTTCATCTCTGGAGAAAGCTGTTGTTGATGCTACTTTTAGCGATAGAAATGAGTGTTACAATACCAACTGCGATTCAAAAACTGCTGACCTGGTTGAAGCTAGCTCAGTGGCCAGATTTTATTTTGGCGCACCGAAAGATAACCGGCCTTGGAAAATCTGCCGCAAGTGCCAACTTAAAGCAACAAAATTTGAGAAGGTAAGTAACATTTTGGCGTTCGAAAAATCAAATTAAATCAATTAAATTATATTAAACAGCCTTTTTAAAGGCTGATGCCTAACAAGAAAGGAACTATTATTTTATTACTCTGCAGGAATCAAAGGACGAAATCAAATCTAACGGAAACGTGTTTTCTGTAACAGTCGAAGCCACTAGCCATCCCGAAGTTATTGATTTGGATCCAGTTGTCGTTAATAAAGGTATATCTTCGTCTATTCCGTTTCACTGTTCCTGTCTTAGCGACTTGACTTACCACAATACTAAATGATTTCTGGATTAACCTTTATATATTTTTATTTGGTGGATTTTTTTCTTGTCTTTTTTTCATTTAGTTACTACCACTGTTGCCAGTCCCAATACTTGTGAAACCACTCCACTTTACTCAGTATCTGAAGATAAGGTGATGGATGAACTAAATGACTTGTTGCAAAAATTTTCTCTTAAAGAGCATGTAAAAAAATGCAAAACCACGTTATCTGATGAAGTCGATAAGCTGGGTTAGGTTTACATAATAATGCATCTCGTTTCGAATTGAATACATTACGTATGTTTAGGAAATTGTTTAGATTTTTTTGTCTACATTTCTTACACCAGCCAAAGACTTTGACGAAACGGAAAAGTTGATGGATCAGCTCAATGATAACATTACAAAGCTGCACCAAAACTACAATAGATTTGTGAAGGCTCCTACACTGGAGTTGGGAACAGTGGATGTCAGTTCTACGGGTCAGCTTCAAATTAAAGAAAACGACTGTGTGGCTGAGACGTTGAAACTTGTAGGGTTCAAGAGAATCCTGCCCAAAGATGTGCAAGACTTTAGAAAGACCAGTGAGATGAATTTTCGAAATGAAATAGCTGCATTGATAATATAAGTATATAGTTTGTTATGATTTAAATCAAATATTTTGGTATTTCTAAAAATAATATTTACAGTCACCCCAGTAGATAACAGCACTTCTATTACTGAGAAAAAACCATCCATGAAGGTTTTGCCCCATTATAATCAGGTAACTGTAAAGCAAGCCAAAAATACCGACAACCGACTGCACTGCAAACACATTTTTTTCTTACATTATCGTTTACTCTGTTTCCTTTCAGATTTCAAAGAAAGTTTCTCAAATCAACCAGTTCTGCGAAAATACACCACCTGTTACAAAGTCTACTCGGAGGTTGTTTTTCAAACTCCCAAGCGAGAACCAACTGGTATATGCCATGTATGGTGACTTGCTCAACTTTTGGTTGCCTGCTAAAGTTATTTCAGTTGTCCGACTTGGCAATAACAACGTGAGTTAATTATATTTTCTTTTTAAATCCAGTTTTAACTTTTTGAAAAAAAGTTCATAGTAAGTATTTTATTTAAATGGGCTACAGTCTGTTTTTAACTTCTCGAATAAAATTTCATAGTAGGTATTTTATTTGAATGGACTACAGTCAATAGTAAGAATTCAGCTACAAAATGTCGACGCACATCGAAAGTCTTTGCGTGGAAATAGTGAAAACTTGTCACCAATCGTGAAGGATGTGTTTGGAAAGCAAATTGCCTTTTCGAAACCACTAGATAGTGTAATACTACCACTGGGAAGCAGAGTTATTGGCAAGTTTTATGATTTGCTTGGAAATAATCCAGACATCAAAAATATGTATTATTCAGGCATTATAGCAGAACCATCTCAGCCATCTAATAGTCACAGGTAACTAATTAGCTGTGCTGCTATTACTTATACCATGTGATCATTACGCTATTATTTTTACAGTGACTGTATAAAATAATATATATTTCATTTCATAAATATTCTTGTAGGTACTTGATATTTTTTGATGACGGCTATCCTCAGTACACCAAACCTGAGGATGTCTTGCCGATTGTGGAAGCTTCCACCAATGTTTGGGAGGATGTTCACGTGGACGTAAAAAATTTCATTAAAGACTTTGTGACGCAGTCCTCCAACCAACGGATGGTTAAAGCTAAAGTTGGTAGTCGGTATAAGATTGAATTTGCTGGTATGTATTCTTTATCTTGCAGACGCAAGTTTAAAAATCTATGTCTTGAACGTTTATGAACTCTTTGGTCTTGTGTATACATTACGTTATTAGTATGGATTTTATGGTCGATTGTTTTGTTAATTATAATCACAGGAAAGTGGCTACTTGCTCGAGTGGTACAGGTTGATGGCTCCCTAATGAAAATGCAGTATCCTGAGGGTAGCGAGTTGGGGCTGGAGTGGGTTTACATGGGTTCACCTCGTATACAATGCCTCTATAGTGCATCCAATAATCGAAGAAATGTTGCTCTTACCGGCGAGGTAAAATATAATTGTCACTGCCTAAGTATTAGTTAAATAATTGCCAATATTGCTATATTATTTTGCTGTAAGCAAGTTCAAAATTATCATCAGTTTCCTTTATTATTACAGCAACCTCATTGTATGACCAGTGCGAGTATTAAAGTAGAGAAGAAACCAGGTGAGCTATTTTCTTCCACCATTCACTCACCAGTTTTACAATATTTCTGTGCCAAAGAATTCTGAGTTTAAATTTTAATTTGTAGCTTTGCCTAGTGGCGTTACTCAAAAGGTGACATCTGCGTCTACGAATTTCGAAACTGCCGGAGCCACTCATGTACTATTTTTCCTGCATTTTTAATTTATGAAGATAATTATTATTTCATTTCCTTATCTATAACAAATCTGTAGTGCATTTAACTTGTTTAATCGATTAACAGAAAATTCTGATTCCAAAAGACTGTCCATCGCCCAAAGAGCATATTCCCCATGCTTGTTCACATTTATGTGCTCATGCCTATGCTGAAGAGGATCACCGAAAAACTAGTCCGTTGATTATTCCGTTTGTTCTTGGCTGGGCTCGGTAAGAAAAAAGAAAAAATGTAAATATTTTAATGGGTTTTAACTGGTGTTGTTGTTTTAGATGTTTAAAATATGTATATGTATATATAAATGTTATAGTGAGTTTCGTGGCGCTAAGCTCCATGTTTCGTACATTACTCCATGTGGATTACGTTTGGACAACTATGAAGAAATTCATGCATATAACAGGATAACTCAAAATAACATTCCAGTTGAATTCTTCTCATTGGAGTAATGTTACAGTGAGTTTCGTGGCGCTAAGCTCCATGTTTCGTACATTACTCCATGTGGATTACGTTTGGACAACTATGAAGAAATTCATGCATATAACAGGATAACTCAAAATAACATCCCAGTTGAATTCTTCTCATTGGAGAATGTGATTGATTGCTTAAACGAATTCGCACCATCACGTAGGCTAGTCAGCCTAAAGGTTAGCTAGTTTTAGAATATATTATTTGCATGTTGTATTGCTAATAATTGTAGATTACGAATATATTGATAATTCGCCAAACATCAAATGAGCTTAATTGGTGTTTAATTTTAGGATATTTCATATGGCAAGGAATGGACCCCAGTTCAGTGCGTAAACTCGATTAATCATGATTTGCCCGATTCCCTGGAGTATTTTACCTTGTGATTGATTGCTTAAACGAATTCGCACCATCACGTAGGCTAGTCAGCCTAAAGGTTAGCTAGTTTTAGAATATATTATTTGCATGTTATATATTCCTAATTGTAGTATACGAGTACATTGATAATTCGCCAAACATTAAATGAGCTTTATTGGTGTTTAATTTTAGGATATTTCATATGGCAAGGAATGGACCCCAGTTCAGTGCGTAAACTCGATTAATCATGATTTGCCCGATTCCCTGGAGTATTTTTCCGAGCGTAAACTGGGTGACGGTGTGGCTCCCAACTTTGATGACGAATTCATGGTTTGCTGTGATTGTACAGATGATTGCAAGGTATTTTTATAGCTTTCTAGCCAAAGAGGCAAATAAATAAGTATCATATCTGTTTGTTTCTAACGGGCATGCTTGTTTTTTATTAACAGGATAAAACAAAGTGTTCATGCTTGGCAGTTGACATTGTCTGGAATCTCTTTTAAAAAGAAACCTTCTCTCAAGGGATACGAATTTCGACGTTTGAAGGACTGGATAGAAAGTGGAATTTATGAGTGCAATCATAAGTGCGTTTTTAGATCAATTATTTTCTCGTAAAATTTGAAAATGTTACTGATCATTACTAAAAATAACTTTCAATTTCAGGTGCAAATGTCGTGCGAATACGTGTCTAAATAGAGTAATACAAAGCAAAGTGAAGTGGCCTGTTCAAGTCTTCAAAACTATTGCAAAAGGCTGGGGAGTGAGGGCTTTATATGGTTAATAAATTTAAAAATAGAAATCAATTACACTAACTGATTTCCCATAATCCAAATTCTCTAACTTAGACGTCAATTTTTACGAGCTATTTATGGTTACTTCCTGATACTCAGGTTTCATGCTTTTTGTGTTTGCAAATTCGTGGTTTTTGTAATGTATCCGTTTGTGTTGATGAATCATATTAAGCGTGTACGTTGGGAAATAATGTAAATATCCTGGTGAGAAATTGCAAGGCTGAGTTTAAGAAATCGGAACTTGATAAACCATTCTTTCTGATTATCAGATATCCCGAAAGGATCATTCCTTTGCGTTTACACTGGAAAACTCTTGAATGATGCTTTAGCTAATAAGGTGGGGAGATTTTTACAGTTTCACAGAATGAATTTATATTATTTATTCACAAGTTGTCCTAAATTTTGTTTTTAGGAAGGCTTAGAGAATGGAGATGAATACTTGGCTGATCTCGATTATATTGAGTCGATGGAATCTAATAAGGAAGGTTATGAGGCGAACTGTGCAGATTTCACTGACGATGACGAACCGGAGAAAACAAAGAAATGCATGACGGCAACTACTATAGGTAGGCTTCATATGTGTATACATAAGCATTGTTGATAATTTTCCAGGTTTATTTCTGCGTCCAATTTATAAGTATTTGTGTGTCCTTTTCCAAAAGCAACGACAAAACTCCAGGTTGCAAGGAAATCCACTGGTGGTGGAAAACGAGCTATAACAGGTACAATTATGAATTTCTTAATGGCATAATTGTACTTTAAAAAAGATGCCAAGAACAATCCAAGTGGTATCAACGTCTGTAAAATAAATGTATTTTTATAGGAGAGAAAAATGATAACAATGGAACAAACGGCAAAGTTGTAGAGGCAAAACGTTCCTCTTTGAAAGGTTAATTAATATTTGTATAACATTGGCTGTAATTTTATAGATGTCTCTTGTTGTACGAGTTAATTATATGTTGGTGTGATATTTTTTATAGCCCAAGTAAAACTATCGAAACCAATTCCCTATAGAGGCTATTTTGGGGAGTCCGATACATGCTATAGTATTGATGGAAAGGGACTTGGAAATTTTGGAAGATATTTTAATAAATGTATTTTTATAGGAGAGAAAAATGAAAACAGTGGGACAAACGGCAAAGTTGTAGAGGCAAAACGTTCCTCTTTGAAAGGTTAATGAATATTTGTATATACATACATTGGCTGTGATTTTATAGATGCCTCTCGTTGTACGAGTTATTTATATGTTGGGGTAATATTTTTATAGCCCAAGGAAAACTATCGAAACCTGTTCCCTATAGAGGTTATTTTGGGGAATCCGATACATGCTATAGTATTGATGGAAAGGGACTTGGAAATTTTGGAAGATATTTTAATGTAAGTAAATTATACAAAGCTATCAATTATCCCAAGTTTTATACTGTAATGTTTGTGTAAACTATAAGTATGTAAATACTATTTATCACTATGTTTAGCATTCATGTGATCCAAACATCTTTATTCAAAATGTATTTGTTGACACTCATGATCTGCGCTTTCCATGGGTCGCTTTTTTCACTAAAAAGGATGTCAAAGCTGGAACTGAACTATGCTGGGACTACAAATATGAAGTTGGAAGTGTGCCAGGGAAATGTTTGAATTGTTTTTGTGGTTCAAGAAATTGTCGGGGTAGACTTTTGTAAGTGCTGGAGTGTATGAAGCAAATTAGTTGTACCCAGCATCT
>JAANSP010000408.1:0-22360 GCA_036850745.1 Homidia socia | reverse complement strand
TTCGACTTGTATATCGTTATTGTTTTATTGGGCTAAACATTATTTTACAGATATAATTAAACATAAAAGATTGTCAAGAAATACATGTACATGATAGTATTGAATATATACTACTCATACTATACAGTATTCCGTCTTCGTCATAGTCTTTGCGTCGGCAGAAGTTTACTTATATATTTATACTGTACCAGTAACTGAGGAGGAGAAACGAAAAAAATAATTCGCAAGAAAATGGCATTTTTTTCCAAAGCACAACAAAACAGCTTTACTCGCCTCCCCAGTCCCTAGCAAAAATACATGTTATTATTATGAGTTTTAAGCACGCACTTTGTGTACAGGACACTGGCAAAAAAAGAAACAATAAAGTACACGAGCGAACTGTACCGTGTATAATAACGTTAGCAAAAGGAAATTATATTTCAGTAGAGCCTTTTTGAGGGATTACTTTTAGTCTCGTCGTCCTCGTCGTAGCTAATAACACAAAAAACTTTTGCGTGTTGTCCAAAAAAAAGTAGTAAGCGAATAAAATATATATATTGTAGGTATGAATGCACATAGATATAAGCATTAAATAGGTTGTGATAGCACAACATCCGCTGAATCGGACATTATTATTATTTGTGGTTTTTTGTAGATTGCGGTTTCTACTGAGGCTGGTGTAATTAACTATTATTTTTATTCCAAAAATATTTTTATATTTGCATGCCAAGTCATTGTTATCAATGTCAGTATGGGCATTTTATTTTGGCGTGGCAAAGTTTAAAAGATGGAAAAATATTTGGGTAGAATTTGTAGACTTTTTTTGTCAATGCAGTGAAAGGGAATGGATGATGATAATGCAATATAAATGTGGACCCATTTGTTTTATTGACTTGAAAAAAGAGAAACTCTTACTTACTTACTAAAACTACGATCCTTCCTGTTGTTGTCGAAAAGGGAAAAGGCCAACAAGAGTGAACCACCACGATGCAATAAAGCCTTTGGGCATCGAACATGTAGTAGTTGAGAATGCCAGTGAAAGTAATAGACAAGTACTCTAAAACTAGGGCCGCCATCCGCCATCACACACAACAAAAATGCTTGTTGTTTAACTGAATGTAATGGCTTTCCGCTATTATTGCTTGCCGGGAATGGCATATATCACATTGAACATGTCAAGTTCCATGTGCGTATCAACATTCTCCAATTTCTTGCTACTTCTATCGTACTGACTGCATTTTACATTTCAATTATAGCGATTTATCCATGTTTAGATTGTGGGCGGTGGTTGTTAACAAAATGGAGTAAAGTAAAAAAAGAATTTCTTGCTACTTCTATCGTACTGACTGCATTTTACATTTCAATTATAGCGATTTATCCATGTTTAGATTGTGGGCGGTGGTTGTTAACAAAATGGAGTAAAGTAAAAAAGAAAGCTGGGCATTCTTCTGTACACTAATCCCACTTTTTCTTAGATTTTAGTTTCACTTTCTCAGATATGCCAGAAAAAATACTTTTGTCGGTCAATCCGACGGACAGGAAAAAAACGTGGTCCACTTTCCGCCTCCGTCATCCCCCAGTACCCAGCTTGAAAGAAAGCTTTTGGCTAGTGTTGTTATTCTTGAAAATAAAGTTTGCTGCTGTAGCAATGTGTGTAAAAGCTGGCTAACGTAAGGATCATTATTATTACTATTCCTTATTGGTTACCTACTTGATACTTTCATGTTAGATTATCATTCCTCATTACACGCCGTCGTGTTATGACTATGACAGTCGGAATATAATATCCTCCGCAAAAAAGTGGGTCTTGTCCCACGGTAGTTGGATCTCTTTATCCTCTACTAAATATTTTTGCAACAAAATGTACACCACCACCATCATCCTCTTTTTTTGCCTCTGAGAACTTTATGCGTGTCTACTTTCTCTACACGTTTTTTTTCCCAAAACTTGTGTACAAAATTTCTCTTCTTATATTCATTGTGTTAGGTTGTTGGCTTCTGGTTATTACAGTTGTTGCTGCTGTTACACAGAGTAGAAGAAAAAGTTTTGCAACATTTTTTATGCTCCTCCAAGACTTCCATGAAGACTCTTCCTGTTTATTTGAGGAAAAGCTCTCTGCTGGCTCTCCCTTTCTCTAGAAAATATATGAGCATCTTGCACTAAGCACTGTGCATACGAAATGAGAGCACGTACGGATAAAGAGATGATGCTTTTCTCCGTTGTAGCAGTAGTAGATACGTGCGGCATATTATTTTAAGTACTCATTTCATTTCATGCAAAACTTGCTACAACATAATGATGGAGTTGGCTCAACGGATCAATACAAACTGCCATTTTTAGATACGCAAAAAAAGAGTATTTACGTATAAACTTTTCATTATCCATCCATCAGTCAGAAAAATAATGATACATATATCCTTACAAGATATGTGGGCATGTGTCGATTATAAACTTTTCATTATCCATCCATCAGTCAGAAAAATAATGATATATACATCCTTACAAGATATGTGGGCATGTGTCGATCTAATAGCAAAGTTTTTTTTGATACATTTATTTGCTTTTTTCTTCCTCTCTCTCTCTGAATAATTCAAAAAATGGTTGGTTACCTTTGGAGAGAGAAACAAGCAATGTTATTTTTACGGTTCTTTCATAATATTAGCTTTATTCACAATGATGATGATAAGTTGGCTCTCTAGAGATACTTTCGAGAGCAGTCTGGGGCTAGAGGGATTTTTATTTATTTATTTATTCAGGCAGGTTACTGTATACTTTTTTACTCTCTGGTGTTTTTTTTGATACATTTATTTGCTTTTTTCTTCCTCTCTCTGAATAATTCAAAAAATGGTTGGTTACCTTTGGAAAGAGAGAAACAAGCAATGTTATTTTTACGGTTCTTTCATAATATTAGCTTTATTCACAATGATGATGATAAGTGGGCTCTCTAGAGATACTTTCTCTAGAGCAGTCTGGGGCTAGAGGGATTTTTATTTATTTATTTATTCAGGCAGGTTACTGTATACTTTTTTACTCTCTGGTGGCACCAGTGCAGCTGCCAGTTGCATTGTGGAAGCAAGTAAAATAAGGAAATTGCAAATACATGTTTTATGATAAGCTCCTACCATATGACCAAGCTCCTACAATATTTAAAAGCCTATATAAATTAAAAGAATGGAAAAAAAGTTTGGAACAATAGATATCACAAAGTCTCATTGAGTAAAGTTTAAAATATTGATTTACTCTCAACAACTCTGATTTCAAGCAAAACCCAATTATTATTTATTAAACTGGGTTATTTCCGGTGGCTTGGTCATTACAATCTAGGGAACCTCCGGGTGTGCACTGCGGGAGACAGCCAGGAATGCAACCAAACTTTGAACAAATTGCGCACTGACATTTGTAGTGTCCATCACCCCGAACATTTCCTGACCCCCCGTAATTATACAAAGAGGATCCCATTCTTCGGCCATATGTACCAGCACCACCAATACCCCCAATACCACCAACACCATAAGAGGAATATCGTGATCCCATTCCTCCACAAATTCGAGAAAAGTCAAAGTTTGCCAGTTGTCCACAATTTGAAAAATCCATTCTATTGGGAAATGGCGTTGCAAGTGGTGCTGCTGGAGCGACTACTGCTTCGTCAATACCTTCATCTTCGTTTGGTAGCAAGGTTGCAAGTAAAGCTACAATCACCTGAATGATTCCTCCGGTTATATAAGTCACAGAGTATTGAAGTGTACGCTTTCTATCCAATTCAAAAAAAAGTTTATAAATGTTTCTTTATTAAACGCTATAATTTTACTTTTTCACTGTAAAATAAAAGCAAAAACCACAAAGTAGGTTGAAACTTACACGATAACCACTGTAAAGGTGGTCATAACAAAGATTCCAATGGCGTGGCATACCATGCACGTAAGCCATGCTCCGCTAAGCCAGCGTCGAGGGATTGTTCCAAGTGCCACGCGTGAAGTTACGACGCACAGTGTTCCTTCAATCATTCCCAACACTGAGCATATAACCATAATCCATCCAAACGTAACTGCCCAATTTATGAGTATCCACATGATTCCCGACGCTAAAAACAATTATGTTTAAAATGTTCAACAATAGTGGACAATGTCAAGTTGACAATATGCTTTTCAAAACATTGCTTTTTTTACCCAAAATGCAACCCTGGAACACGGTACGATTGAAAGCAAAAGTAAAGTCTGCATTTCCAATAAATGCACAACGGCCAGCCATCGAGCCGACGCAGTATGCAGTAATGTACCAGAATGAACTATAGGCCTTTACACTCTCTGCGTAAGAGTGGAAGGTGAGATAAGGGATGAAAAAGTTCATTGTGGCAACCATGACCAAACATGCCCATAGTAAAAAGCTCTTGTCCCCGTAAAGTCGGAGGTCACAGACACAAACACACAAAACTAGAAGGAAAAAGTGGGAGAGCATAATTGGAGGAAAACATAATTTGAGCCAGCACTTTATACTTGAGTAAATTAAAAACAAATGGCGAAATGGCTAACTTGAATATTGAATACTGCCAATGTTTACCTATTACTTACGATTTCTCGCCTCTGAAGGATCTTCTTCACAGGCGCTCTCTTTGACTTTTGTTTTCTTGGCTTGGATCTCTGACGTTGCAGCCTTGTAAACACAATCCCGAACGGTATCGGTTTCAAATCCAGGAGCATCACAACCAGTAGCGTATAGAATGCCCGTTTTGGGGAACACGTGTACAGCCAGAGTAAAGAACAGAACCAATATAGCTTGCAATAATTTTGCCCACTTGAAGCCAAGCTAAAAAAATAAAAAAGGGACTATCAAATCAATGGCTCCATTTTTGAATATTTTTTGTTATGTTGGGTACCATCTACCAAGCTTACAGTATAGATGATGTAGACGAAAAGCCACGTGTGAAAAATTGTTCCCACTGATCCGGAAATGCTTATCAACATTAGAGCTGTTTTCAGCTTTGCTCGGAAAAGATCTCTAAAATTGCGTAATTGTACATTTTGCTTACCGTATAGATGATGTAGACGAAAAGCCACGTGTGAAAAATTGTTCCCACTGATCCGGAAATGCTTATCAACATTAGAGCTGTTTTCAGCTTTGCTCGGAAAAGATCTCTAAAATTGGGCAATTGTGCAATGATATTGATACGTTTACTTTACACTAAAATACTTCTTTGTTAGTTTTTACCATTTCAAAAAACTTACGCTGGTAGGTTCATCGAGGCTGAATATGCCAGGCCTCCTCCAATCCCAATCAAAATCATGTTTCCAATATAAATACAGGCAATATGAAACACTTGGGAGTCAATGAGGATTCCAACAAACATCATAATCATTCCAAAAAGTGCAGTTAACTTATGTCCAGCATATTCAATGACGGGTTGAGATATACAAGTAGTCTAAAGATGAAAATTTTGTGTACCAACGTATTATGATCATCCACAATTATTCTCATTCTCATTTACATGGTCGCCACATTAAACTTACCAGAAGCAAGACTAGGTAGGTCGTTACAGCTATTACACTGTATTCTATAAAACCCGCGTGGTACTCGACGGCAGCAGAGGGTAAAAACACAACGTAAGAGTGCATGGTGCCAATAACCGTTGCAACGATTATCGATGCGCCAAGAATAGAAAGCAAGTCTCTCGCTCGGTCGTAACCACATGCTGGCGGCTGACAATTTTCTAACAGACCCATTCCTCCTAGTTTATCTCTCCGTGCCTTGATGCAATAATGGAGTTGATTTGATTAGGCTATTAAAAACTAAATGGATACGGCATACCATCATTATACGGCATACCATCATGATCATGTTACGTACCAGTTGTACTTCAACCCCTGGAGCACAATTATTGGTTGTAATGATGTAATCTTGGAGGATTGCTGAGGTTCGAACATCCAGCAAAATGGACGCTCCTGGAGTTCGGCTCATGATTAATTACAAAATTGATACAAAAGTAAGCAAAAAACCAACATTCAATAAGTTCAGCTTACAAGAATACTACCAAAACCAAAATTAGATTGCTCATTTCATTTCTTTCAACTCGAATCTGAATTTTCTGATCTTTAATAATAGAGGGCGTGGTTTTCCTCATGTTTTCCTATGCCAACCTATGCCCCAAAGACGTCGTAGTAGTAGTAGGATTGTGATTACTGAATGAATGAATGAATGAATGAAAATTTATTTTTTGAAGGAAAAGACTCGAACAAGTCGAATATCAAAGTCTGACCTACTTATTCGACGAGAAAAGAAGATAAAAATGAACACGTTTTTTCTCTCTTTCGCTCTCTTTGATAAATACTTTGCAAAAAGAAAGAAAGATATAGCAGTGACACTATAAACAGTTAAGCAGCAACGTTTCAAGTCTTTTTGTTGTGTGTGATGTGTGTACTCTTTTGATTTTTATCTGCACAATAACAGCATCGCTTCTTCTCACACCGCAAAAGAAAGGTGTTATCTTCTTATGGAAAAGATGAAGAGAGAGAAGTAGAGGGAGAAACCTTTTTCCGAGTAGTTTATTTGTAGAAAATGGATGGTTTCCTTCAATACTTTTGTTATATAGCATTAGGGTATACCTGACTGAGTACATTGTCAACATTGTCCTTGTAGTACAACACTCGACGACATGATGATGGTTATATAAACTACATTCATTCATAATATAATGCTATAAAAATGGAGGACATGGAGAATCACAAAGGCGGAATGTGTTAGAATACTCAATACAGCGTGGGAAATGAAATGGTAAAAGGAGACATGGAAAAGAAATCAAATCAAACCATTTCCGCTCCTCTTTCCTTTTCCACAAAAAACTTAAACAATGGTTTTCCATTTTGTGCTGATGCTGCTGCCACTGCTGCTGCTACAATTTTCTACAAGTATTCTACGTAAAAAGTATTATTTAGAGAGATGACAATCGAAAGTCGTGGTGATGATAAAAATGTAAATGAATTAGGATCGATGCAAAAGTATACTGAACTTGCCATCATTCTCATCATTATAATATGCTTAAATATTTATAGTACATGTTCTCTGTCCATGAAGTTGAATCAAGTGGAGTAGAATAATATTTACCTATGGAGCAGCAGGCTATTTATAGGTAGTAAAATTTTGTAGTCGCTATGATGTTTTATTATCTTTTCCCAGTTTCTCCTCTCATTGCTTCATTTCCACCGTTCAAACGTGTTTGTGTTCTTTGAAAACTTTTTTCTCCTTGCAAAGATTTTAAATTAAAGTGAAATTGGAAAATGTGTGCATGTACTTTTGCATAGAAAAGGGACGTCTTTGGATCTCATTTTCCTGGTAGTTTTACCATTTGATTTGTTCAGAGATTTTATAGCCGCTCGTTACCTCCTGTTTTCATTGAAAAACTTTCTCTTGCTGTATGAATGAATAAAAGGAGAAAAACAAAAAAAACATTTCGAGTTGGACCAAAATGAGTATTGTGAACTGCAGCCCTTCAAGTTTTTATCAGATGGAAAATGTATAATTTGAAAATTGAAACAACTTCTCTCGACAGTGTACTTTTCTCGAAAATGTTGAAAATAGCGTAATGAAATACACACAAAATGTACATACTATTGATTATGCACTACCATTTCAGCATTTCTTTCATAATTTTACTCCAAAAGAAACAGGTGTGTTCCCAAATGTCAAAATTAGGTACTTTTGCCAAGGATTGGATTATATAGGACCACATGTTGAAGGTGGAAGTTTAATTTCAAGCATTCAGTTAAAATCAGAAAACTGTTATAAAATTATGAATGAAAATGTAGTTTAAAAACATTAACGTTCCTTTCATGTATTTAATCCATCATCATGCTCTCCGTTCCCGTTTCAAACATTTTTAAGGGCTAAACTTGCCGAGTTTTTATCATCATCATCATCATCATGTTTGCACAGTTTGCTAAGCACACGATATTTTGTGCCTAATACATTATGTATTTGGATTGCTTCAGGGAAAAATCCTGCTGTTAAGCGGCAGTGCAGGGCAGGGCTATATTTTTCGGTTGTTAATTTTCCCAGTGGCATGGGATTTGTGTTCCGTGTTCCATTTTTGTGGTTACTCGGTGCGGGTGACTGAACACTGAATACTGAATCAGCCATTTTCGATCATACGTTGCAGATTCTTCCATTCGGAACGGATCAATTCCAATGGTGTAATTCCAATTGCATTCATGCGTTTAGCTTCTTGGAAGTGATTATAATTATGGAAGAAAAGAGGTCAAGTAAAATTACAGTCCATTTGTTTAAACTGCACTCGTGAGAGATTATTAAACTCATGTCCGATCAGGTTCCGTCCGTTAAAGGTTCCGTTTCGACGGTATGCAGGTATAACAATTGGACAAGCGTCATTTTTCTCCTCTGTCAGTTATCCCAGAACCTATTTAATTACGCTACACAAGTAAGTAACTGCTGAATGCTCTACCTATACTTTGTACGCATGTTGTATTCCCAAAACTGCGCATTGACAATAAATAAGCAGCTTTCATTACATTTGATGTACCTGTATACTATGCCATTATTATTATTACGTACTTTTTGGAAGTGCTGTGTTCCCAAAACTGCGCATTGACAATAAATAAGCAGCTTTCATTACATTTGATGTACCTGTATACTATGCCATTATTATTATTACGTACTTTTTGGAAGAGATGAAAGAACACAAAAGAGAATCTAGCAAGCAACGCAGTATAGAAGCAGCAATATCAGTAAAATGTAATTTTTGTACCTCTCCCCTCCACCTCCACTTTTCCAATATTATTAATCCCTTCTTTCAAGCTTGCCTCTTTGAAATATATTATGTGACATTACGTGCATTCTTGAAAGAGCTGCTTATTTTGTACTTTTTTACGCTTCTGGCTCCATCAAAGATTCTTTTGAGAGAAAAATATTCAACTATGAACTACGATTATTATTAATAATAATAATCCAAGAAAAATATCAACCTTTTTCAAACTTTCCTCTCATCCCATATTATTATTACATATTATTGCACAAAGATATCTCAGGTGAGAGCAAGTTTTTAAAAGAGTACATGTATCTATGCTTATGGAAAGCTGAGAAAGCAAGAAAAAAACGGAGAAAGGGAAAATCCTCTGTTGAATACATTAGCCTACCTGCCTATCTGCCTGCTACGTACATCAAAGCAAGGGAAAACAGATGCACTTTGGAAAACAACCTTAGCACCTGCTCATCCTGATGTGGAGATGAGCAAAGCACACATTTGAAAATATTTTTAGAAACTAGAGAGGGAGGAAGCCAAAGGAAAATATGTGTGTGTGTGTTTCTTCTTGTGTGCTTTGGCATTATTATTATCGTTTGTTCGTCATTGGAAACACTTGCAAACTTCCACTTTCTGTATTTGTTGTTGTTAGGCAGAGAGAGAGAGGGGGGAGCAGCAGTATGACTCCACGACCAGGTATATATACAGAGACAGAGCTATTAGGTTGCATCATCATGGTTTGCACAAAACAGAAAGTGATGAATAGCAAAAGGGAAAAAAGGTAAGTGTATTATAGTTTATATACATGCATATGTACGTTATTTCCACTACTCCTGCCGTTATAGAAATTGACTGCTGCGTGCATTTTATTCCAAGTTTTCACATGAATCCTCCAAGCATAACAGCACACTAATACTGAAGAAGAAGAAGAAGCTCATACGCTTTTGAGGATAGAAAAGCTTTCCTGCTGCTATTAGCAAACCTATCTATTCATCCATCCATCCAACCATTATAAACTCATCCATCCACCAGGTACGCAATAACAGTGGGAAAGTACCAAGTTAAGGGAAGAGAGAGAGAGAGAGAGAGAAAAGAGGTGGCATGAAACTTTGCCTTTTTCTTCCCCACTTGTTGTAGTAGTATTAGTAGAGTGGTGCTGGTGCTCCTAGTCTTTGTGATAGTAAGTACTAGTAGAGTGGCAGTCTATATTTTATTATACCACTCTGCTGATGTTTTGCTGTTGCTATATACTTTTTTTTATTTTTTTTTGTTCCCTCCTCACATAATAACTCCACTGCTACTACTCTTTCCTCCATTTTTACCTTTCATTCTTTCCCTGTCGGTGAAGAAAGTGGCGTCAGTTGGTTGCCTTATAAATATTGCCATCTTTTAAAAGAACAAAAAGTCTAGCCGGGTTACGGGAAAAGAAGAAGAAGAAGAAAAAAATGTAAATTCAATAATAGGCTGTATTAGTAACGACGGCTGTATCACAATAATAAAAAATATTACCATCTTTCGGTTGCGTTGTTCAGGTGGTTGTTGAATATAAAAGTGATAGATGTCACAGAATCCACAATAATGAATGAGCAGGTGATCCAACAGTAGTGGTAGTTGTTGCTACATGGTTGTATAGTGCCAATCCAAAAAAATATCATTTGAAATCAACTGTGTGTGTATGTGTGTTTGCAAGGAACTACAAGGTCTTCACTTTTCTCTCTCAGCTCTACTCTGCTGGAGTTTCATTCACTTTCTCCATTGCTCGTCTCAGTTTTGCTCATGCATCATCATCACTTTTCTTCTTCTTCTTCTTCTTTTTGCTGTTATCAGTTTCCCGCACCGCAGCAGTATGGTAGCAGGCATAAAATATTACAAGCCTGTTGCTCCGTCGTCATCAACTTTTTTTCTTGCATCTGTCAAATGGCCAGCAAGCTCGAATTTTCAGAGCTTGAATTGAGCTTACAACAAGACGTGTGTTTTTTTTCCAGATCACATATTTTCATGTTGTGATGCTACTACTGCTGCTGCCAAGTGAAAAAAAGTGTCACATTTTTGTGAAGGAGTAACGGTGTGAAAAAGTGCAAAAAAATGATAAAATAATTAGTCCATCCATCCATGACAAAGTATATATTTTTTGCGATCCTGGAATGGAGGAAATTCAATTAGCTAATTAAAGTCGTTACAGTTCATTTCTTCCACACAGAGTCTTCTGGCGAAAGCGTTCAATTGATACTGCTGCAGCTACTACTATACGTGCTTCATTCACTTTCCTTCAACCTCCGCAACAAGGATGAATAACATGGAATCAGTGATTCGAAGTTAGTAAAAAATGATTCACAAAAAAAACAGGTGGTTTCCTTGTAATAAGGTTTCATGATAATATTTTTTGCGTTCGTTTCTCATCAAATCTTGCGTCAATCTTGGAGGATTTCTGCCAGACGCATCATCATCGTCATGTCGTAGCAATTTTGTGAGAAATCCTTTTTCTTTGCTGACACTGCTGACAGTTTTAATGGTACAAGAAGAGCGTGTTTATTTATAGCCCCCTTCTTGTCTGAATCGTCTCTCTGTATTCAACCTCCGCAACAAGGATGAATAACATGGAATCAATGATTCGAAGTTAGTAAAAATGATTCACAAAAAACAGGTGGTTTCCTTGTAATAAGGTTTCATAATAATTTTTTGCGTTCATTTCCCATCAAATCTTGCGTCAATCTTGGAGGATTTCTGTCAGACGCATCATCATTGTCCTGTCGTAGCAATTTTGTGAGAAATCCTTTTTCTTTGCTGACACTGCAGACAGTTTTAATGGTACAAGAAGAGCGTGTTTATTTATAGCCCCCTTCTTGTCTGAATCGTCTCTCTGTAAATAAAAAATGATTAGGATTTTGTTTGAAACGTTGAAACATGGAGACAGTTTTAAGTGCCTAGGTGGGGTACTCTGGTACTTTTTTTATTCATCATGTAAACTTTTTTTTATCANTAGGTGGGGTACTCTGGTACTTTTTTTTATTCATCATGTAAACTTTTTTTTATCACCTGCAGTTTGCTTAGTGTTTCTTTGCCCACCCACTCATATATAGAATGACGACAGGCAAATAAAACACTGTGTCTTTTTCACTTGATAGTATCAAGTTGATACCATTTGTATAGTTGTCCTCTGGGCGTAATCAAAACTTTCCACGAGTGATCATTCATCGGCAGCTGCTCATATAACACGACGACAAAAAAACAGTACAAACAGAAGACAGCCAGAGAAAGAAGGGAAAAAGTTTAATGCTCATGTACTCGGTTGGGTAACCCAACTTGGTTTTATGGTTCATTATTATTACTACATATACTAGACGGGAAAGTCACTTTTTGCGATAGATGTGCATATATATATGAAGCATATATACACTTTTGGAGAAGAAAACTTTTTTTCTCTCTCTCTCTCTTGTCTGCTTTTCAGAGCTCGTTATATTTGCTTGTCACAAACAATTAGGTGTTATCTATGCCGTTCTGGCAGCATTATCCACCGCTTGGCCAGCATTAGCATTATCCATGGTTGGTGCAGCATTAGCATCAGCAGGCATTTACAAAGAATTTGTAAGAGTCGGTTACTTGATTTGATGAAAATGCATAAAAGGATTATATTTGTAATTAACCAAGAAAAGCGTCTCTAATGTTTTTGGGAGTAGAACACTTGTTTATTTGCTTTTACTGGAACTAATTAACATGTCTTTGTTTTTTCTTTTTTTCTAGAGATGGCAGGAGGCGGTCAGAATTGGAGTGGGGGAGGTGCCGGTGGTGGTGGAGGAGGAGGTGTTTCTTCTTTTTCTAGAGATGGCAGGAGGCGGTCAGAATTGGAGTGGGGGAGGTGCCGGTGGTGGTGGAGGAGGAGGTGGAGGAGGCGGGGGAGGAGGCAAGGATGCAGCTGATCAAAACTTTGACTACATGTTCAAGTTACTCATAATTGGGAATAGCAGTGTAGGGAAAACGTCCTTTCTCTTCCGATATGCCGACGACTCGTTCACTTCCGCTTTTGTGTCAACTGTCGGGATTGACTTTAAAGTCAAAACCGTATTTCGGCAAGATAAACGGGTAAAACTTCAAATTTGGGACACTGCTGGACAGGAGCGGTATCGGACTATTACAACAGCCTATTATCGTGGTGCAATGGGCTTCATTTTAATGTATGATATTACTAATGAAGAGTCATTCAACAGCGTTCAAGACTGGTAAGACTGGAAAATAAAAATGTGCATTATGAAACGTGATAAGTAAATGTGGAATGGAGAAACAATAACGAGTAAATAAAAAAATCCACGTTTTGTACATTTGTACACACTGCTATGTTTTCTCCATTCCGTCTATCCATCTGTCAAAACTAATTGACATGTACACAGAAAATAGAGAGAAAGAGGCTCTTTCAAAGAGCTGACTGAGCAGAGACAATAGCGTAGCAGTGTGGCGGTGTCACTCTTAACTTGGCGAATCCCTCTTGGGAATTCATTAAAATTTAATGTAAACCACAGCTTTTACTTGAGCGGTCGAGCGTGTGCTTTTGTTCAATATATAAAAGCTTTTGCTTTTTGGTCGCTCAAAAGAGTTTTTGTTTTTTTATTTTCAGGGTGACACAGATCAAGACGTATTCTTGGGACAATGCGCAAGTAATCCTGGTGGGAAATAAATGTGACATGGAGGAGGAGCGGATCATTTCTTACGAGCGTGGAAAACAGTTGGCCGACCAGTTGGGCGTAGAATTTTTTGAAACTTCTGCAAAGGAGAACATTAATGTAAAGGCCGTCTTTGAGCGTCTCGTTGACATCATTTGTGACAAAATGTCCGAGTCACTGGACTCTGATCCTACGCTTGCGAATTCCGCCAAAGGAACTAGACTTACTGATGCGGGTGCGGGTAATCCAGCTAATGGCTCTTGTCAGTGTTAAAAGCACCCTTAACGTTAGCGTACATTTACATGTGTAAGTCCACTATATATTGACTATTAGGGATTATCATTATTATTATTATACTTTAGGGTACATGATGATAATAGGTCAAGTCACCACTAATGTTATTAAAAGTTCCTATATAATAATCTACCCCATCTATATAAATATTATCATCATGGTCGTGTCTATTGCATGCTTCCCCCTAAATTCTCTAGTAGTTACTAGACAAAAACACAACCGTTAATAACGTCAACATCAAACGTACATAATGTCAATTACGCACAATAAAAAAAACCTTCTCATACTTTCTTGCGGTGGTACGAAATTCCAACCATCCAGACATGCTTTAGTAGTAAAGATTTTGTTTTAAAAAAGGTTGTTTTCGCATTGGAACAAAATAGAAACAAAATAGGAACAATCTCTTTTTATTATTATTATTATGCATGTGTACTATGTGCAGAGAAAACCAAATTTAATTAATTATCAGAGTTGTCCTTGTATAAAATCTAATATTACTTTAGGCATGTCCTAATGCATATTTACACNTTCCTAATGCATATTTACACAACAACAACAACAACAAGAGTTGTACTGCAATTTATTTTTACAACGCCACCACCACAAATGATGCAATACACACAGAGAGATTGCTTTTTCCTCCTTTCTCAGAGAGAGAGAGAGAGAGCATGTAATGTATATACTTGCAGATTCAGAGATGATAATCCTTCAATTTAATACAATTACCAAAAACACACCACGACCACCACCACCACGGCTATACCAACAACCACCACCAACCACCGTGCACAGTGGAGAGTAGTAGTAATAGATCTTCTCGGAATTCATCTTTTCTCTTCCCAACTCATAACAACAACAACAACAACAGTTTTGTCGATCCCATCCCATTTCTCGGATCGTCGTATAGTGCATAATGGTGGTGGTGGTGGTGAAACTGGTATCAAGTACATACAACCAAGTCAAGGACTGGTATACTCACTGCATGTTGATGGTGTTGTTAGCAAATCAGTCATTCTTTTGGCATCATCAACATGATGAATAGTTTTTATGTAATGAATGATCATATTTTTTTAGTCTTTGTCAAGTAAATGGAAACCAAAATTAAATATTTGCTGATCTATCCGATTACGGTATAACAATATACATTATGCATGTCGTGTGTGTAAACATAAATTCACAAATAATCTTTTTTTATGGTTGGCAAATACGTTTTGACGGTATTTTACAAGAGACGACGAGACAACAATTTTAACAAGCTGTTCCTTTTTGCTTAAAAAAGTATGATGCACTCTGCAAAATATAAAAAGACGTTTATAACGGATTTAAGAAAGAACAATAATACTTTATTTGAGAAACAATTAAAGCCATTTAATTTGAAGGATAACACGACTTTTATTGCCCAAAATGAGTTTGTCTTGAGAGATAAGCAAAGTAACCGACAAAAAAATCAACAACAAAAACTGACTACATAGTTTTCATTCAAACGAAGAACCTATACTGATTTAAGATTTAATCTAGCACACAAAAAACAGGCAAAACCAGTGATTTTGTTGTCGATACAAGAGTTTATGGTCATTCAACAGACTTTGAAATGATATTACACAAAATTGATTTTTTTTCCTTCTTGACGCCTACCTGTCAAAATAAAATAAAAAACTTTAGAGTAGCGAGGGTACTTTTGTGAATTGAACCCAAAAAACCTGATTGTGTAAAAATGTCATTGTTAGAAGAGAAAAATGATAACCCGTTAGATAATCAAGGATTTTCAAACTTTAAAATTTTCACTCTTGTAAAAGTTTCTGAACCAAATTGTAATAATAACTTGAAGGATTTTAAAAAAGAGAGCACACTATAAAGTGACTTGTGCAGCTTGGATTTCGAGTTTTGAATCTTTTAAAAGGAGAAAAAAAACTTGAATTTCATGTCATGAAAAAGAAAAAAAAAGATTGATTAGCTGTGAGAATTTTTTTAAAGGTTGTATACACGTCATCAAGTTGTAATCAAACGGCATTTTATATAAATTTATTTCAAAATGTCTGGTGTACTTATACTCTTTATTGACGTCAGGAGGACATTTTTGACACTGACACTGGTAAAATGGGTCAGTGGAAAACTGTCTCACGGGTTACATATTTATTTTTTCATTTTTTGTCACTGACATTACGGACCATGAAACTATGAAACTATTTTTCTCAGGCTTTTTGATTTCAATAATAATATTCATTCACCTACTACAAGTGCGGATACATTTTGACTTTTGATTGCAAAAATTAAAGAAAAAAATATTAAAACCTATCTGTATCTCTCAAGTTGCGTTAGACATTAAGTGTATCTTATTTCCCTCTACATGATATTCTACTTGATAATGAGAAATTATATTTTGTAAGAACTCGGAAAACTTCCTCGTAGTTCAAATAGTCAAAAAATATATAAATGATAAGAAATGTGTACATGTATTATATATAGGTACATATATATATATCCACCTATTATTATAACTATATTATATTATTATTATCATCATACAATGTATACATGTACTTAGTGTTAATTACCTTTTGAACCACCCACCATATCCACGCTGTGAAATTCCAAAATGCTTTAATATAAAAAATTAATGAATCCGTCATACAATGTATACATGTACTTAGTGTTAATTACCTTTTGAACCACCCACCATATCCACGCTGTGAAATTCCAAAATGCTTTAATATAAAAAATTAGTGAATCCGACAACAACACACTTATTGTGAATATATTCAATATTATAATTATGTAACTATACATCCATAATGGTAATATTTATTTAACCTCCTAATTAATACCGCAACATTTTTTTACACCAAACTGTGCTAACCATTAAAAAAAGAAGAACCAAAATGACACGGAAATTTTTAAAAAACCGAAAAAGGCACCATGATGATGATGACGATAAATTAAATGAGTAAAAAACCATTCCACCACCACAACATCAAAAAATGTAACTCAATGGTTCTTTTAATAACAAAAAAGTATTCTAAAATTATATATAAATCTTAACCCTCCACGAACACCACACAGGTGTGCTAGAATAATTTACTTGTAAATACATTTAAAATTTATATAAATATCTCTCTCATCTTGTGATTGTAAAGTACTAAAAAACTGGTTGATTTTGTCGTAATTTTTTTTTGTAGTGAATGTCAAGAAAAATGTGAATGATTTAATGAAAATGATTATTTGCAAGAAAAAATATATATAAATATTAATAAGGAAAAGTGTGTGTGTGTAAAAATGTATGATTATAATATATATTGTGTGTGGTGTTTGTATGTGCATGGTGCATAATACTGTTATCATTATTATTATCATTATTATTTTTTTGTATTTAAAAATACAAGTTGAAAAAGGAAAAACCGGTTCAAACGTTTATATTATTTCCTCTCTGTGATGTAATATTGTTGATATATGATAAATTACATATGATGCTACTAGTAAAGAAAAAGTCATGATGTGAGTGTTAAGATGATGATGAGCATGTTTACAAAGATATTTAAAGTACATTCACGTTAACAAAAACATTTCATTAATAATAATATACCAAAGAAATCCAAGGTTAAAAAAGTATTTTTGTTTTTGAAAAAAATAATGGTTCTTTTATGAAAGGTTTTTAAGCAATGCTGTTATATTATATTACCTTAAGTTGTCGAATGATCTATTTTAAAAAAGGGACACAACAATGTATAAAAACTCAACTTTTTGATCTTGCTAGAGAATTCCCAAAGGAAATCTGAGTCTATATAGTAGCACTTGAGTTGTTACAATATATTTTTGGTGCGTTAATATTGTGAATTAAAACTTTAGTAGTAGTAGTAGTAGTAAATGTCTTAGCAGTAGAAGTAAAAAAAGGATATTTTGTCTATGATTTTGGAGCATTTTAATTTAGCTGCACATGGCGAGATTTAAATGTAAAATAATAATTAATATTTATTTTGTCTATAGGTAAACTTTATTTTTAGTAGTGACTGATAATGTTTTGGTCTGCTAGAATAGGCTAATCATATTAAAAAGTAATATTAATAAAACTGTAGATTAACAAGTGGATTTGAATTCTTTGGAGAGGGATTTTGCAAACAGCATTTTCCTTTCCAGGAGCTACATTCAATCCATAATAGCGTTTCAGGACAATGAGTGACTGTATTTAAATTCTGTACAATACTAACCATAAAACATATTAGATATTATATATTCATGTGTAATTTATACTTTTTAGAATAGGCTATACTAGATTGAATTTTACCCTACTAGCGGATAATTACTATTAAATTATTATTACTAGCATGTACTTACATTTTACCAGCTGAACTCATTAGAGAAGATTTTAATTACTCTGAGTATAATTATTAAAAATTTAAAGTAAAAGTAATTTATTGTCTTGTGTAAATATATATAGCGGTAATGGAAAATTTCCATTGGAAATGCATTCAACAAGTCGAATAAAAAAACTGTAGAAAAGTTATTTAAACAATGTGTGTGTACTACTATAATTACTACTACTACCACAACAAAAAGTGATTGGGAAAATATAAATATAATAAAAATATAACATAACATCATGATGAACATGTCATGAGTCATGGTCATAAGAATCTTAATGTGTAGTAAAAAAAGAAGATTATAAAGCGTATATTATAAAATAAAATGTCTCTTGTGTATCTACATTGTAAACCATTATTACAAAAATATATTATAAAATTATTAAAAGTGTAAGGGTGAATTCTAGAATAAAAGATGCGAAAAACTTGTACTTTCTTTCTCTTGTTTTTTTAAACCGGGTGGAAAAAGATTGCAAAGTCTACTAGCTGTCATAATAATAATCTCTAGAGGTGTTTATTACTCATTTTATTGCGCACTCTGCAGAGTTGAAGAAACCTGAAAAAAAGAAGTGTTATCTAGAGAAAGTAGTTGAAAGTACTCACGTACGTAAAAGTATTTTTACTCGCATTTTGATGTACAAAACTATTTTTACGTCTCGCCAACAAGTGGTAGTGGTGCCAAAAATTGCTTTGTTGTTGCTATATTTCTCAATGACGTAAAACGTCCAAATTAGCTTCAAACAAAATTGGAATTATGAACAAGAGACTAATTATGGAATCAACTGTATTATTGAGATTCTCATCAATTTAAAAAGAGCTCTGCAAAGTAGTAGTGTTATATGATGAAATCATTGGTAAAAGCAGAGGGAGGTCTGGTTGCTAGTTTTTTAATATTATTGTTTGGCTCAGTTCTCATTTCTGCATTCTTCAAAACGGGTATTTAGGATGTAAGGAAATGAAGGTGATGAGCAAACATGCACAAAGATGAGTCCATTGTCCATCATAGTCTTGTGTGTTTTGTAGTCAAGTCATTGCCTTCTGGCTGCTCATTTGCTGATTATGCTGCTGCTGATCCATCAATTGCATATAATAACTTGATGCGCCAGTGTCAGTATCATCAAAAATCATGCGATTAGGAACGTACCTAGCCGTCTTTATATTATGGTAGGTTTTTTATATTATTTTTCCTGACTTCTAGTTCTCTAGTAATCTTTGATTTGATTTGAATACGAGCAGACCCTCTCGTCACGTCAGGGATCATTATCATTATCTGCAAACAATGTGTATAGGGAAGTGCACGAGGTGAAGAAAAAGAGTAGTAATATTTATCAGTGCTTTGAATCTTTTGCAAAAAAACGCTGCCTTATCTAATAAAACGCTTTTGACTATTGTTTCAAAAGTTTTATGTCCCCCTCAACTTTTTTAATGGGAGATGTGTCGATAAAAATGAGTAAAACTTGATATACTTTAGGTCATTCATCTTATCCATTTGAGAAATATTATTAACAAAAACAATGGCTGATGCTTAGTGGCTGGTGATGCTCAATGGCTGATGATGATGATGACCATGACTGGAAGTGTGATTGGCAAAGGTTTTTAAATTAAAAAGTATTTTTAATTGAAAGATGCTGATGATGATGCTAAAGTGGCATACACGTGGGGACGAGTAGTAATATAGTTTAAGCCTAATTTGAAGTGAAGCAGAAACCAGAGATAAATGACATACTTTGAATATACACAATCTTTCTTTAAAATACTTTTTTACGTAACTAACATGGCATAACAGCTTCTACTGCACACACACGCAAACTAGTTTTTTTTATTCTACCGCAAATGTTCTCTAATTAACTTTTGCTTTGCGTTGATAATGAATATGATGATGATGGGTATGTACTTGGGTAGGTGTTGCAGCAGCACTACTGCTACTGCTCCTTTGCGCAAAAATCCGTTGAAAGGACTTCCTTTTCAGGATGTAGCATCTATACCGTTTCTGGTACTAAATGTAGCGTTTAAAATCAAGAAATTATAACATACTGTTATTATTATGATAAGGAAGGTCGCCAATAATGTCTTAATTTATGATTTCAAGAAAAACGGGGCAAAGTGAAAAAAACTTCTTTTTCCTGTTTTATTTCCACTAGAAAAAAAATATTTTCAGCTTTTAGTTCATGCCTTTCACATGAGTTGTTGTTGATATGCAAATAACATCCTTGCATGGATATTTATATGGAGTGTTGAGTTTAGTTTAGTGTAGTGTATTCTTTTTCAATAGTGTTGATGCTAATGGGGCATATGAGAATCAATCCTCGTTTGAAGACAATAAGTGTTCATTCAAAATGTTCACCACATTGAACCCGTTAATCCTCTGTAATAATTTCTTTGTTTGCAGAGTATATAATTCAAGTAATTTGCACTGTTGCAGTTGTTTTATTTCCACTAGAAAAAAAAATATTTTCAGCTTTTAGTTCATGCCTTTCACATGAGTTGTTGTTGATATGCAAATTACATCCTTGCATGGATATTTATATGGAGTGTTGAGTGTAGTTCAGTGTAGTGTATTCTTTTTCAATAGTGTTGATGCTAATGGGGCATATGAGAATCAATCCTCGTTTGAAGGCAAGTGTTCATTCAAAATGTTCACCACATTGAACCCGTTAATCCTCTGTAATAATTTCTTTGTTTGCAGAGTATATAATTCAAGTAATTTGCACTGTTGCAGTTCAAGAATATTATATAAATGTCTGTGCCAGTCAGTCACAATTTTCTTGCCAACTCTTTTGAAATATATTATTGCCACTGCATAATGACCTGGGAAAGGAGTCGACCGAGAAAAATTACAAGGAAAAAAATCCAAATTAAATATACATTATTGAATTCATGTGTGCGTGTCCTATTGCCCCTTTATTCCTTCGTGAGTAAAATGTTTATTAGGCAAATAAATAAAAAGGCAAAAATTGATCCCTTTTACTACTCCTTTTTTTATCGGGTATAATGCATCACGGTCCCTGTTTAGATACCTATTGGCATCCATTTCTTTTGGTATCAATAAGCGGATTAAGGTTTACAAAAAATGCATTAAAAATAACATGAGGCAACACAATTTTATTTCCCTGCAATTTTCAAAATAATTGAGAGGGACAACTAGTTTTTTGGCTCCACAGAATCATTGACTGAATGATCCATTTCAAATGAACTTGAGTTTCTCAGAAAGAGCTGCATTCTGACAAATATTAGTATTCTCGTCTCGTGGCTGTAGTTTTTCTGTTACTCTGTTTTGCTGTTATCATAAAAAGATGATGTTCTTAGGCATACATTTATTAAAATGCATTTCTGCATTTTATCATGCTGGATAACATCTCTCCGGGCAAGAATAGCTGCAGAGTTCACGACACTCTCGGGGCAAAGCCCCATTTTAAAAGTTATGATATACAATGCCAGTTAATTCGCCCATACACGATAATTATTATTGCATGCATGATGCTGGCACATTGTGCATCTTTAGTCACCACAAGAAGTAAAATAAAGGGGGAGATCAGGATCTAACATGATAAAAGAGAAGAGCAAAATGAAAACATAAGAAACCGTGTTATCTCTTCTCTTGCATCCTAACATTCTCCCGAAATTAAAAATTTCATCTTGAAACAAAATCTACACGAAAAACAACTGTGTATTTACTGCGCCACTTTTAACAGAGTAAAAGCAAAAGATGCTGTTGTTTGATAATTCGGCACTACAGTCTACAGCATGTTAGTGGAGAATGAATGCCACTACTACTGCAATTGTTGATGATGATGATAATGGTTCTTTTGTGTGAAAGCAGTTTAACCATGCAAGGCCGAACGATAAAAATGACTAGTCAGTCAGAGTAAGGCTACAGTGGCAATGTATAGGTATTCACTTTTTTGCAGAAATATAATAGGTTGCAGAAAATTGACCCGACGGGTTATTGGCGCCAATCAGTAATGTATGTGAGGTTGCTCGCGAGTATTTTATTTAATGGGAGCAGCCATACAGTGTTAAAAAATTAAAAATTTGTTTTTCTCTTTTAAATCATATAGGTTCGGTTAGGTAAGGTTGGTGAATATCTCGTTCAAAAGAAAAACAAATGAGCTGAGCAGTCCCGACAGTGTACACTTACCGTGCAAAACAAAAGTTTTGTGTGCATTGATTTGGAAATACTTTGTTTAAGCATTCAATCCTTTTTATACACATATTATTTGCATTCTTATGTATCATAAAGGTTCGGTTAGGTTATGTTGGTAAAAACCAGATCAAGTGAAGGTCAAACGAAGACTTTAAAAATTGTACAAAAGAACTTGACCATTCTTAAG